>CATIWM010142650.1:0-16978 GCA_949671775.1 Mallotus repandus
GAATTTTTGAATTCATATATGTGTATTGCACAGGAACAGTTTGAGCAGGTCTAACTCAATTTAGAATTTATCAAGTTATACAAGTTTAATTGAAAAAAAAATTCTCAGAAAATTTTTTAACACATAAAGGAACAACTTTCATGTTTTATACTTCATCTATTTCAGCCTCTAAGGTCCTTATATAAATTGAGGAAAACTAGACTGCCTGCAGATATAGCAAGCAGAACCAGTCCCACTCCATGGATGATTTCTCATTACACATATATTATTTCAAAAAACTGCATCGCGTGGTTTTAGATAACATATAAATGAATAAAACACATGTTTATAACTTTGTCTAATTCAGTCTCTAACATCCTCAAATTAATTAATCAACATCAAGTAGTCTACTGGACTGCTACCCAAACCAGTCCCAAATAAACTTCCATAGAATTTTGCATACTTATTATTTCACAAAATCCTTTTAATAGACGTGAATTTCAGACATAAATATACAAGTTTCATGTTTTGTATTTCTCTTAATTCTGCCTTTATGACCACGAAAATTAGAGTACAAAACCTACTCTAAAATAGAATTCAAAAACTATAAAATCACTTCCACATCTCACCATATAATTTCAAATATAATTTAAAGAAAAATAATTAACTCACCCAAATTAGGAGTTGAAATCATCCAATTCAAGTTTAGAAATTTGAGAGAAAAAGAAGGAAATAAGATTTAGATAGCAAATGGACTTACACTGGAGAAGAAGGTAAGTGTTTTGTTTTTTCTTCCTACCTCCCAAAATATCTACTATCTAATATTATTATTATTATTATTATTATTATTATTATTATTATTATTATTATTATCATCATCATCATTATCATCATCATCATTATTAGTATTATTATTATTATTATTATTATTATTATTATTATTATATTTTTGATCAAATATCAAGGAAAAGTTCAAATTAATTCTCCTTCTATGCTAAAGCTCAATTTAGTCCCTAAGGTTACTCATGTAAACAAGTTAACTAGATTCAATTCATGAAAAATACACATAGTCAAATGGAATAGTCTAAAATGCATATGTTCATATAATATTAATTATAGATGAAAATAGGGATGTTACAGAATTCATCTGTGAAAGAGTTGAAGTCCCATTCACCTTTTTCGTCAAACATCACTTCTCGGCTGATCATAAACTTCTTGTTGTTTGGATTGTATAGTTTGTACCCTTTTGAATGAGTAGAATAGCCGATGATGATGTATCTTTCACTTTTATCATCAAGCTTGGTTCTTATTTCATCTGGTACATGAACATGGGTTACACTTCTAAATACTCTGAGATGAGAAATTCTGGGCTTTCTTCCACTCCAGGCTTCTTGCGTTGTCTTTCCCCAAACACTCTTTGTTGGAGATCGATTGGATCGGTAGACTATTGTAGCCACTACTTCAGCCCAAAATTCTTTCAGCAAATGTTTGCTTTTGAGCATGCTTCGTGTCATATCAAGGATGATTCTATTTTTTCCTTCTGCAACACCATTTTGTTGTGGAGATCTTGAAACAGTAAGAAAATGCCAAATTCCACTTGTTGCACAGAACTCTTGGAATTCTTTTGAAGTGAATTCTCCTCTTTGATATGATCTTAATGCTTGAATCTTCCAGCCACTCTCATTCTCCGTAATAGCTTTAAATGTCTTGAATGCTTTAAAGACTTCTGATTTCTGCTTGAAGAAATATACCCAAGTTTTTCTTGAAAAGTCATCAATAAAAAGAAGGAAATAGTTATTTTTACAAAGAGAGCTTGGACTAATTAGCCCGCACACATCAGTATGAATGAGCTCTAATGGCTTCTTAGCTCTTGAGTATGATTCCTTAGGAAAGCTATTTCTGAACTGATTTCCATGTAAACACCCTTCACAAAACTAATCTGGATGGTTGATGCAAGGTAGTCCTCTCACCATTCTCTTCTTCGATAATAGTTCCAAGCTTTCAAAGTTGAGGTGCCCAAATCGAAGATGCCATAACCATAATGCATCTTTATAACAAGCTTTCAAATATGTTGCAACATCATTTTAAATATTCAAAGGAAACAGTATATTCTTTGACATTTTTGCTTTGGCTATTAAATCTCATTCGCCATTTTTTATAAAAAGACTATAATCTTTTGAGTAAAAATCATAGCCATTTTCTAAGAGTTGACCCATACTCAAGATGTTGCATGTCATATCAGGCACATGATAGACATTAGAAATTAACTGATGACTACAATCTTTAGCACGAATAAGGATGTTACCTCTTCGTTTTATTGATACTTCTGAATTATTACTAAATGAAACATTGCCAACCACTGATTCATTGAGTTCCATGAACATACTTCTTTTTTCACACATATGGTTGCTTGCACCAGTATCAAGATACAAAGTGCTTCCTTGATCTTCAAAATTGGTTCTGAAGGATAGTAGCACTGTCTTCTCCTCGATCTTTGCTTCTACCTAATTGGTCTTTTCTTTAACTTTACTGCTGGGAGCTCTACATTCTGATGCATAATGCCCATAATTTTGATAATTATAACATTAAACTTGGGATTTATTGTACCTTGAGTTTGGATTGCCTCCCCCATGACTTCTTGTAGAACTTTTACCTTTCTCATAGTTGTTGAAGTTGCTATTGTAAGAACTCCAACCTCATCCACGACCACGGATTCCACCTCGTTTGCAACTTCTGCCTCTACCTCGGCCACGTTGATTTCTTTCATTGCCTTAACTTTGATGCATATCTTTAAGCTGTAGTTTGAGGAGTTGCTCAGTGAGTCCTTGCTGCTTCTTGTGCTTCTCTTGATAGGCTTATAATGAGCCTAGAAGCTGCTCAATCTTTATTTTCTCTAAGTCTTTCGTGTCTTCTATAGTTACAAAAATATGCTCAAACTTTAGGTCGAACAAGTAGAGTATCTCTTCCATTATTCTCACATCTTCTAATTTTCACCATTTCTTTTCAGTTGATTAGAAACAGCCAAAACTCTGGAAAAGTAATCAGAAACAGTCTCACCTCCTTTTATGTGCAGAGATTCAAAATCCCCTCTTAAAGTTTGAAAACGCACCTTCTTCACTTTTTCTTTTCCTTTATATGATGTTTGCAGCTTTTTCCATGTTTGTTTAGCTGAGGTTGTATCTGAAATTTCTTAAAACTGTCATCATCTAGGGCTTGATAGATCAGAAAGAGAGTCTTCTTGTCATTATTTCTTGAATCTTTTAAACTATCCTTCTCAGACTGGGATAGTGATGCCTTATTTTTTGGTTCACTATAGCCTTTCTCTATGATATCCCAAACATCATGTGCACCAAGGAGAGCCTTCATTTTGATACTTCAATTGTCATAATTGTTGTTGTTGAGTGTTGGAACTTGGAAGGATGACACACTATTTGCCATATTGCTTACTTTGGAAAGAATTTACAAAATCTAACTTCACGAATGGATCCATAATGCCGAAAAACCTTAAGATGGACTCTAGTCAAAAAGTCAACTTTTGGTCAATGGCTCAGCGGCTCGGTCAAATGGCTTGGTCAACGGCTCAACAGCTCGGTCAAATGGCTCATCCAACGGTTTGGCGGCTTGGTCAACGGCTTGAGGACTCAGCTCGGCTCAGCTTTAGACTCGGCTTAAATCGCTTTCAACTTAGTTAGTTGACTGGGTTTGTGGCAGTAATCTTCCGACGACGATTGGCAACACATCAGACCTCCGATCAGGGTGATTCTGAGGACGTTGGATTCGTCTTTCCAAGAGCTTTGATTTGGTATACTATATACCAATATTTGGCTCTGATACCACTTTGTTAAACACTAAACACTTAAACAATCTTTACTCTTTTTTTTTTGTTAAACACTAAACACTCAATACAATCTTTACTCAAACTCTTTTAAACACACTACAACTCTTATAACTCAAACTTTAATATTTGAATTGCTTGCTTGATGATTACAATGCAGGGAAGAGGGGGTATTTATACTAACCCCAAACTAATACAAACCACAAGATATGGTTATAAATAAATTAATACAAAATATTTAAAACCACACACATTAAATCTAACACCAACACCAATTAGCATACCTCTCTTTTAATTTTAGCTACAACTTTTCTTCTTTTAATTAAAACCATATTTATGAAGCAAGTTTAATTATTCAACACAAACTTGAGCACAAGATGGAAGATAAAAACAACCTATGACAATTATGTAACCACTTCTTCAATGAAAAATCAAAACCCATCACTGCAAATGACCCCAATTACATTACATCAAGAAGTCACAATAATTTTTCTCTCAAAAAAAAATTGCAATAATTTAATTTAAAAAAAAGTTCTTACTGCATTAATTTTAAGAAGAGAGAAAAAAAGTTCATCTTCTAATTATCATCCTTATATTAGAAATAAAGAATGAAAATGCCCGAAAAAAATTACAGAGGAAGAAATGAAGAATGAAAATGATGAAAAAAAAATTACAGAATATTGAAATATACTTAATTACTATAAAAATAATAATTATGTTCTTGCTAATAAATTCCTATTGGTATACAAATAATAAAGATAATGAGGATAATTTAGTCATTTAAAAATGTAAATTTAAAACTTGTGGAATTTATTTGTAAATTTCAACTATTTTATTAGAATTTACTCCAGTTATAATCAATTCAACAAATTTAAAAAGTTGAATTTAGAAATGAAATCTACAAAAAATTCATTTAAACCAAACGTGCATAATGTCGATTTGCAAATGAATTCCATAAAATTTTGTAAAATTCATTTATACCAAACACACTCTAAGAGTACAAAACATGTTCTAGCTGCTGAGGGGGTACACAAACCACAGAGGAGTATAGCGAATAAAATTCATATTTTTAGAAACCTAATCAGCAGGCCTATTGGCTTTTCTATTGACATAACAAAAACTATATTGATCCTCAACTCGTGCAACAGCCTTGATATCAGCCACTATGGCCTGAATTTCCCAAGGACATTTACCGCTTGTATCATTGATTGCCTCTACAAGGGACAAAGCATCTGATTCAAAGGAGAGTCTGCAAAGACCTATGTGCTTGGTTAAGGAGACAACAGATATTTAGGGCTTCCAACGGAATAGGGAAGGACTAAATCTCTAATTGCCAAAACTTTCCTACAAAAGATTAAAAACAAAGCTCAGAGTTGGAAACATACAACCTTATCCTATGCAAGGAGAGAAGTCATGATTATAGCAGTCCTACAAGCTATCCCTTCTTATGTTTTGTCTTGATTTCAATTTCTAAAATTCTTGTTTAAGGAAGTGCATCATATCTTTAGTCCTTGTTTGGTTCAATTCCACCAAGAAATTCATTTCATTTGGATCCATTTGCAAATGAATTTTTATTAAGAAAGTGCGTTTGGTTTAAATAAATAGTTTATGGAATTCATTTGAATTGAATTCCATATTTTGTTATTTTGTGTTTGGTATAAATTTTGAATTCAAGTTTTTGTCAAAAATACCCTTTTAAATATAAATATGTTTTTGAAAATAAAAATAAGGAGGAGTGTTTTTTATAGAATTTGGTTTAGTTGTAATCAATTCTACAAATTTAAAAATTTGGAATTACAAATGAATTCCATACAAAATTCATTTAAACCAAACATACATTATTTAGATTTGTAAATGAATTCCATAAAATTTTATGGAATTCATTTATACCAAACATATTCTTAATAAATTTTGGTGGCACCAAAACATGGATACATCTATTATTCATTGGAAAAAATGGGAGAGACTTTTTATTTCAAAATTTTTTGGAGGTTGTGGATTCAAAGACTTAGGTTTGTTCAACCTTGACCTATTGGCTTAAAAAGTGTAGCATATACTCAATAACCCCCAGTGTCTATTGGCCAAACTCCTAGCTTCAAAATTTGTTAATGGTGCCCTCTCTTAGAAGCAAACAAATCGGCAAACTCATCTTGGGGTTGGCCAAGCTTTCTGTAAGGGCGTGACCTCTTAAAAATGGGACTTTATAGAATAATTTCTGGTGGTAGTAACACTAGAATATGGGATGACCCGTGGCTTCCATCCATTTCAAGTTTTCGAATTCAGTTACCAAAACCTGAAGGTATTCCTGCTATTTTTATGGCAGATTTGTTGTTAGAGGGGCGTCAAAATTAAAATATGGACATGCTTCATAGTTTGTTTAGTGAATCGGAAGTCCAAACTATTTATAACATTCCCATATGTCATACAGGTGGGAGTGATAAGTGGGTTTGGCTTTTTGACAAGTTTGGGAACCACAACGTTAAATCTGGATACCATGTTTTGTGTAATCACATCTCACATGGTGATGCAACTTGTTCGTCTTATTCTCTACACACTGATAGAAAATTTTGGTTTTCAATATGGAAAACAAAAGTTCCCTCCAAGTTACATTTCTATTTTAGCGAATCATGACTAATTCTCTTAGTATAACGAAAAATCTTTATAAAAGGAAGGTTGTTCCATCCCCTATCTGTAAAATTTGTAACAATTTTGTGGAAACTATCGAACACGTGTTATTTTTCTATGACAGCGCTACTAAGATCTGGTTCCTTTCCCCTTTTGGCTACCAACCTGACCCTTTGTTGCATTGGAGCAACTTTACGCTAGTTTCCAAATTTGAATGTAGCTGGAGCCCAGAGAGAGATTTCTTATCTTCGTTTCATGCACCCTCTCCAAACTTGGTCAATAAGACACAAAAATGGCAGAAGTCTGAGAGTTTTTTGTACCTAATAGAAATCCAGTCCATATAGCCATTATATTTTTTATTCTAAAAACCCGGCACCAGCAGTTTTTCTAAGGCCACCGTAACATGAAGCCGCAGAAACATATGCCAACCAACCATATTATCCTGTGTTATGTCCACCTCCAACAATTCTTCAAACAAACTAGCTATAAGTACCTCGTTTTCTCTATTTATTTGGTTAGGAGGAAGACCATGACATTGGATCCAAAAAGGACATGTTGTAAAATCAATTTAATCTGGTGTGGCATAAGTCGGTCAAGGTTTAATAATCGGTAGCTGGTTCGAGACACACCATAAAAGACCATTTAAAATGATTGTACAG
Source organism: Mallotus repandus (assembly GCA_949671775.1). NCBI lineage: Eukaryota > Viridiplantae > Streptophyta > Magnoliopsida > Malpighiales > Euphorbiaceae > Mallotus > Mallotus repandus. The sequence continues at coordinate 7,099 of CATIWM010142650.1, forward strand.
TCCGCTTCATGCATGAATATGAATTGCTCGACCGTACCATTACCAACTAAAGCTAGTTCTTCCAAAGCACCGATTCAAGAAGATGACAATGAACAATGAAAGCAAAAAGAATAAATGTAATCATTGTAGAGGTACACGACGACGGGGTCATGGCAGTAACATTAATGATCTTAATGACTGTTCGAAGAGTACCATGCTGAGTCACTTATCTAATGATGCTACTCATTTATTGCCGATGGTAAATTCCCCAGAAAATACTTTCGAACCTTTAGTTATCTGGAGGACAACTGGCACTTCTCAAGAGACCCAAAGCCTAACTTTTTAACCCACCAGCCCATCACAAAAAAGCCTAATAGTAAACCACCACTGGAAGGCCCGAGCCAATCTCCAATTATCGATAACCCAAGCGATGGTTATGATGTTAATTCTTATGATGATTCTCCTCCTACCAACTCTAAATCTACTATTCTAGCATGCCAAAAATGAGGCAAATGACCCAGCTCTCATGCTTATGACCGAAAATGATAAAAGTTACACCCCTTTGATTTTCTTATGTCCTAGATGTGTAATTATGTTAAATATATTCAAGAACAGGAGGAGGAATAAAGTAATGCCGAGATTGATGAAACTTTGACTGAACAACCGCAAGTCCCACCTCTAGTGAGGCGTAGATGATGGAAACGAGGTGCTTGGATGAACAAAGGAATCATTATTGAAGAAGTCTCAAAGGAAGAAGCTCGCAGAATTGAAGTTGCTACAAGGGATCAGGCACCAACTAATGACACTAGGGAGGCATCGCATATTGAGGCGTAGGTGGCTTGCCCAAAGCCACCAAATTCGCCATGAACATACTTGCTTGGAACTGTCAGGGACTTGGACAAGCTTGAGCTCTAAAAGAGCTCATTCAGAAATGTCGTCCCTCAATTATCTTTTTTATGAAGACAAAGAAATCCAAAGATTACTGTGATAAGCTTCGGAAAGAACTGCGTTTTCATGGTAGAACCTAATGGCCTCTTTGGCGGTTTAAGTCTTTGGTGGAAGCATGATGTACATATTACTACTATCTTAGCTTGTAGTAAATATTTTATTTATGCAAAATTAACAGTGGAATAGACTTTTTGTATCTCCTTCGTTTCTGGGGAACCTCAGGATAGTGGTAAAAAGAACCAAGCCGAATCAATTGAATATGAGACATGAGGCAAGTGGTCTAAATTTTTGGGGCCTCATATACCCTAATTTTTTGAGAAAATTTCATCTCATAATCCATTTGACCATTTTAATTTCATTAGGGATCTAGCCTATATGTTTTTTTTTTTTTAATTTTATCTTTTCAATTTTCATTTTTAGCTTTCTTTCTTTTTTTTTTCTTTTCAGTTTTAGTTTTTGGTTCATTTATGTATAATTCTTTGATTTATTTCCATTAAAATGCCTTTTTCTTAGTAAAAAAACAAATACATGCGAACAAGAGTAGTTGCTACAAAAGGGAATATTAGATCATGGAAGAAAATATTATTTAAAATAAATTATTAGCTTAATTAGAATTTTCTTTTCACAAATAAATAGATATTAACTTGGTTAATGCCTGCTGCAATTAATTTATAAGCAAGGGAAAAAGAAAGGTTAGTGCAGTAACTTGTTGCATGTGTGAGATATGGGTAGAATCATGTCTCATACATATGTGCATCACAATTCACTCGACAGTCAAGTGAATTGTTTGGAATTCATATTATACCAAATAAAACCAGATTTTTTTTTGGACATTATACCAAATAAAAGCTTACTATTTTTCCGAAGTCTCTTTCTTTTTTGGTCATTTAATTTGTATATTTTAAATAATTTTTATTTTATATTCTAAATAACACTCCTTTTAATTTTGAAACTTATCAGTATTTAAAATAATTATTTAGAATATAAAAATTAAACTAATTAAACTAAAAATTACCCATAGTTTTCAATAATTTTTTTTAATAACAACAACAAAAAAATTATGAAATATATCAAATAAATGATTTTTTTATTATTAATACTAAAAAAAATAAAAATTTCTATTTATGGTCTTAATTTTATTATTAATAATGAAAAAATTGAAAAACTAACAAATAACAACAAAAATCAACAATTGCAATGTTTTCAGTTATTTTTATTGTTTTTGTTTTTGTTTTATTTTTGTTGATATTTGTTAAAAACAAAAAAATAACAAAAAATTAAAAAAATTAAGAAATATATCAAAAAATTATTATTTTTATCATCGATACTAATAAAAGTAAAAAAATTTATTTATGGCCTTAATTTTATTATTAATAATAAAAAATAATTGAAAAAATAACAAAAATCAACAACTACAAAATTTTTGTTAATTTGTTGTTTTGTTTTTCGTTTGTCAATTTTTGATGTTTTATTATTTCAGTTGTTGTTTCTAGTTGGTTTTTATTGTTTCCGTATGTTAATTTTTATTAAAAAAAAAAGCAACAACAACAACAAAATTATTAATTATATAAAAAAAATTATTATTTTTATTATTAATACTAATAAGAGAAAAAATTTTATTTATGACCTTAATTTAATTATTAATAATGAAAAAGCAACAAAAGTCAACAACTGCAAAATTTTGTTGTTTCAATTGTTTTTTTTTGTTGATTTTTATTAAAAATAAAAAATAACAACAAAAAATTTATGAAATATATCAAAAAAGTATTATTTTTATCATTAATATTAATAAAAATAAAAATTTTATTTATGACCTTAATTTTATTATTAATAATAAAAAAATAAAAAAAACAAAAATCAACAACTACAAAATTCTGTTGATTATTGTTGTTTTATTGTTTCAGTTGTTGTTTTCAGTTTTTTTTGTTGTTTTCGTTTCATAAATAAAAATTTCATACATATATGTCAAAAATAAAAATTATTAACACATAATATTTTTCAATATAAAATATAATAAAGTAGTTTAATACAAAATATAAATACCAACTATAATGTTTTTTATGGTGAAGTATGTGGTTGATTAGAGTTAACAGTTTTGCACTGCTAGGGAGTGAGAGATATTAATGACATTCAATCTTTGCTCAGCTGTGAAGCTACACATTCTGTATGACTCATTATTTAAAGTTTGAACTCCCCACAGTTTATTATTTTCTGGGCTTGAAGACAGAGCATAGGATTCATCTGGAGATTGAAAAGGAACTAAACCATGCTTATCCTCCTTAGTCTGCAAATTCTCATAAGATGTTTCCATTTCAAACATAAGCAAATCAGCAACCAAGAAAACAACAACAAATGGATGAAACATAATAGCCTTATGCTCAGGCACAAACTCTACCTACAACAATCCATTCATTCAAAATCCCATGTACAAGAATTCAATTGATTCAATCAAATTAAATTCTTGCTTTACACTCTTATTAAACCTGTTGACACTTCTTGGAATCAAGCCATCATAAGAATAATCCTCACTGTCTTCACACATATAATTCAGATATCTCAATTTCCCATATCAATTAATTAAAAAAAATAACCAAATCGAATTGAAAAATAGTTGCAACTGAATTCAATAATATACTTGTGGTCACCAGGTTTGGGACACGCACTAGCTAAAGAACCAGTAAAGCCTACACCAACAGTTGGGTGAGAAGGTTTGTCAGAGGAGGAGGAGAAGGAGAAACAACAATAAATGGATTGGAAGACTGATGAGAGAGAGAGAAAGCGAAAGAGAAGAACGCGTGAGAGAAAAGAGGAAACATGTTTTGTTTAGGGTTAATTTTTAAAAGAATTTGTTTGACAAAATAATTTTGAAAGATTTGCTGGTCAACGTTTTTTTATAAAATTTTTGTGTTTTGGTCTATATATGAAAAAATTCCTAATTTTTTTGAAAGCCTTATTTTTTTTTGTGACCTTATATACCTTAATTTTTTTAGAGGCCTTATATACCCGAATTTTTTTGAGAGCCTTATTTACCTTAATTTTTTGGGGCCTTATTTTTTTTAGGAAATTACAAAAAATGGTCTGTTTGACTAGACTGCTTTCTTTTATGGTCACACACTTTTTACTATTTCAGAAATAATTTTTAGCTTTTACTTATGACCTGCTTTTTTTTTATGTTTCAAAAATGACTTTATCGGCGTTTTCTCCTACTGAAGGTAATCTTCTGCAAAAGAAAAACCAGATTGATGAAGAAATCTCATGAGCTTTCCATTTTCAGTTGCTCTCACTCAAATCAATTCAATGGTAACTCAAATTTCTTCAACCTTTCTCATCTTCTTTGTTCCTTTTATCTGCTTCCTCGCAATTAGGGTTCACCACTGCTTTTCAAATCGAAGCTCCAATTCAAAGAAGAAACCACTATTTTTCAATTCTTATTGAAGATGATTATCCTCAGCAGAGAGGGTGATAAGCCTTAACCTCTCTCTACAGATTACCAAACACGTCGTTATCTCTCTCCCTCTGCTCATCCGTTTCATTATCTATCTGCCTATCCATCAATCAATTTTTTTTTCTTTGTGTGTTTGATTAGGTTTTTTTTGTTTGTTAATTTAAATCGAAGAAGGTAACAATGGATCATCAAAAAGTGAAATAAGCCTTAAACGCACTATATCATCATCCATATGAGGGGCTTCGTTCAAAAGCTGATGAATATTTGCAAGACATTCAATGCTCAATTGATGCTTGGTAGGTAACATTTTGATAATTTTGATTGTTCTTTTTTGTTTGTTTGTTTGTTTAATTGATCGATCGATTAGCTATCGAGTGATTGTGGAGGTTATGGATTTGGATTTGTGAGAATTTTGAGTAGAATTTTTAATTAGAATTGCTGTATTTGCACATTTCTACAATCATTATGAATGTAATTATGTGTGCTTTTGAAATTTGAGTGTATTTTGGAGTTACCTCGACTAGCAGTATCAACATTTCGGCTGAAAATTCGATAAGAATGTATTATGATTGTTATAATATGTTTGTTGCTAAGTTTGATTCTAATGACTTAGTTTGCTTTTCTCCATTTTGTGGGAGCTTATTTGATTATTAACAGGTTCAATTTTTAGGTCTTTAGTTCATTGATGCTACTTGGTTTGGCTAGGGTTTATTCATATATTTTGCAGGCAGCATATTGTTAGAAGCTGTTGGGTTTTGAAATCGTACACTGTATTCTTTCTAGAAATAATAATATTCTATATGATATGGATGATGATTGCATTTTTTGCCAAATTTCATTAAACTTGTTATACGTTTCACTATTCTTATTGGTCATTTTTATGGTGTAAATATTTACTTTAGTTTTGTCCCACCAACACTTGATTATACACGAGGAAAAGTTTGTTATTGTTTATCTTTGTTACAGAGTTTAATTTTATATGTTTCATTTAGGTTGCGGATAATTCGCTTCACGATCCTACAAGCAATCAGGAAACTTTAATCTTCTGTTCTCAAACCTTTAGAAGCAAGGTAATTTTGATCTCTGTTTGCTTGAAAATTTTTATATAATAGTTTTGGATCTTTCTCTCCTTAATCCATTGCTGTTTGATTTTTTTAACATGCTACAGAGTATGGGATCTATATGCTAGCATGCTCGTGTCTGATTTTATTTTTAGATGTTTGAAGCTTTAAGCTCTAGTACTTCTTCTTTTTAGGTACAAAGAGATTCCAAATAGGATCTTCCCCTCATAATTTTTCTTTTATTTTTCCTTTTTTTTTCAATGCCTGAAAATTTATGCCCTCCTGTTTTTAACTTGAAGCAGTGATCAATAGTTTCACTTTAGCTCTTTAGAATCTGAAGTTCAATTTATATGCTACAGTGTTTCCAAGAATTTTAGAAATATATATTTTTTCCAGAGTTTGACAAACCTAGTGATTTTATGAATTAAGGAAGCATATTCTTGCTGTATATTTTGGAAGTAAAAAAGAAGGTCTCATAATCTTTTGTCCTGCAAGTATTAGACTATTAGTTTCCTAAGCTCATAGAGGAATATAAGAATTCCTTTTATAAATTTGGAAAAGTGAATTTATGATTTCTGGCTTTTTATTTGTATTAGTTGTAGTTTTGATCAACTTCACTTTGCACCAGAGGCACTTAGTCAATCTCTGTTCTGTTTACTCATGTGAATTAGTCTTGTGCAAATTCTCAAAGCACTTAATTTCTAGAAAATTATAGATGAGCCTGCTTTCCAACTATTTGAACTTTGTTTTAGTTGAATAATATGATGCTGATGTAATTTTGTAGAGAATTTAGTTTCTTTTTTAATTTAGCTTTTAATATTATATCAGTAATTTCACTTGTGAATTAACTTTCCATTTTGCAACTACAATTTCAGTTAGGGGGCTTGCTTAGTAGAGTTGCTACATCATGGTTTGTTGGACCTGCCTGGAAATATAAGTCCTTGGCCAAATGCCATTTGAAAGTTACAAGTAATTACAAAAATAGATTCAATTCACACGAGATTATTTTCTTTAAGTAGTATTTTAAAACCAAATTATAAGATATATAATCACTTTAAATAATTATTAGAATGTTTTTATTGTTTTTATAATTTTATTTATATTAAATTAAATTAGTTAAAATTTATTAATTTTTAGTATCGTTGCTTTTTTATTTTTCAGTGTTGTTGCTTTTTGTTGCTTTGTGTTACTTGTTGTTGTTTTTTGTTGCTTTGTGTTGCTTGTTATTGCATGTTGTTACTTTTTGTTGTTTTGTATTGGTTGTTGTTGCCTGATGTTGCTTTTTTATTGCTTGTTGTTGCTTCTATTTTTCAGTGTTGTTACTTTTTTATTTTTCAGTGTTGTTGCTTTGTGTTGCTTGTTATTTTGTCATTGTTTGTTGTTGCTTTTTGTTGCTTTTTTATTTTTCAGTGTTGTAAAAAAAAACTTCTAAAAATTTATGTTTGTTCAAAAATAATATTTAATATATTTTAATTGAATTTTGTAGGTTTTGACATGTCTTTGTCAAATTTGACCAGTTTTAATTGACTCTCTTTTTAATATAATGTTGTAATTGGTTCTGATATGTGTATATGCTATTTTGCTATTAAAACAAGAAGGAAAACAGAGGAAATTTTGGGAAATAAAGCTTTTTTTTTTCATCCTTTCTATGATGTTTTGGTTGTTATTTTCTTAAATTGTTTGGTTCCAGTTATTGTGGTTGCTGAATTTGCAACTCACTTTTAGGCTGGTTTTTAGCCTTAGTCAGCTTTGATTAATTATGGGATGCGAAAAGAATAAAAAGTGCAAGAAATATAAATATATACCTAAAAAAAATAAAAATAGAGAATCACTATCAAGATTTCCAGAAACTATATATATATATATATATATTAAGAGATGAGCAGTACAAATTTTCCAAAAAAAAAAAAGATGAGCTGTACAATAATTATTTATCTACAGTTTAGATTTGTTTATAGGCTATTAATTAATGTAACATCTTTTAGCTAGGCATAAGGGTACTGATTCTGAATTTAATTTGTGGATTTGACGTGACGTGGTGGATCCTACGGTTGGTTAGTACAATGATAAAATGTGAAAAAAATATTGAGCAAAGAAATATTGATAAAAAAAACAGTACCTTAAAAATAGGAAAAAAAGTTTAGCAAAAAAAATGTTGAGAAAAAAATGTTTGATTCAAAAAAAAATAGAGGGATAAAATTTGATTAAAAAATAGAAGGATCAAATTGGTGATTTAATTAATCAAAAAGCTTCTAGAAGAGTCATAGTCTAGATTTGAAAAAAAAATTTCTTAAGACTATTTTTGAAAAATACTTTTGGTCAATGTGACTTTCGATATTGTTTTTTTATTTTTTGACTATTTATGAAAAAATCCCTTTTTGTTTGGAGCCTTACATACCCTAATTTTTTTGGGACTTTAATTTTTTTAAAACCTTATATATCTTAATTTTTTTAGGGCATGAGGCAGAGGCCTCATCCGCCTCAAGGCAGAACCAACCCTTAAAGAACATATGGCATCTTATATCTTCCTAAAATCCTGGTGCTCAAATTGGTTGGCTATGTCTTGGAGACTTCAATTGTGTTCTTAAGCTTGAAGATAAGCAGGGCGGTCGGGAATTAGGCAGAAACTCAGAGGACTTTAGTGAGTTCATTCAAGACAATGAATTGCTCGACCTGGGTTTCAAAGGTTCCCTATCTAAACCATTCTTTAAAGGGCAAATTACAAAAAAACTCATGACCTTTAGCGTTTTTTACAATTTCGGCATATCTTTTTAATTTTGGCAATGTCATTCACCGACTTTTTAATTTTTGCAATTCAATACACCAGTTAAAAGTCCGGGGAAACTTTGCTGACGTGGACACCAAAAAAATCTAAGTCGATCCACGTAAGTGCTACATCAAAATGTATCGTTTTGACTATTTGCAAAAAATACACGACCTTAGATATTTTTTGGAATATTTTTTGCAATTTAAACACAACCTATTGATTTTGACAAATTAATACATAATTTTTATTTTTATTTAATTTATATTTTTTAATTAATGCACGTAAACTGATGCGAACTAGGCTTATCCAACAAGCAAAACCCGTAACAATTTATTGATACCCACACCTTAGATTGTCCAAGAAACGAGAAACTAGAACCCTTAGTTATCCAACAACTAAGAACTTCAGCTATCAGGAAGTTGCCACAATTAGATATGGATGTTCTAATTGATAAGACAATTGAACTATCTAACAACCTATTTTGTTTAGAAAGTTCAAAGAATAAAACTCCAAGTAATTTGAAGCAAAATTCGTCACTTTGATTTAATTGATGAAAAAGATCTACCAAATAGGCTACAAAATAAACTATTTATAAGAATTCTTAATCCTAATCCTATTCTAAATCAAATCCATAAAGGATACGGATAATAAACTCCTAAAAGATAAGAAAACAGGTCCTTAAAGATAAGGAATTATTTTACTTGCCAACTAAAATAAAGAAAAGTAATTCTAACTAAAAACAAACACTTCAAAAAACATTCTAGATAAGGACCACATCCAAATTCATTTTTAACACTACTTGTACTAATTAACACATAGTTAGGCTTTATCTTGGGCTTGGAATAAGTGAGCTACTCCTTTAGGCCTAATGCACTCAAATTGGACCAATAACATTACTTGGGCCTAAATTCTTAATTTGCACCAAATGAATAAGCTTTGGACCAGAATTAACTCCAAGTACTCCAAATGGATAAGATTGATTCATATTTGTACTTTGAGCTCACATTGCTTGAATTAGCATATGTCATGCTTCCTTCATCTTCTTAGCACATGCCCATATAATTGGACCTCCATCATTAGTGAAAGGGTCTTCAATCTTTATTGGATTAGGATTGCTTATTACATATTGAATCCTTGTTGGATTAGGATTCTTTGCCACATCTTGAATCCTTATTGGATTAGGATTCCTTGTCACATCTTGAATTCTTATTGGCTTAGGATTCCTTGCCACGTCTTGAATCCTTGTCTGATTAGGATTCCTTTTTATATTAGGATTCTCATCATAAAGCAAATATTTAAGTAATGAAACTTCAAAATTAATTTTTCTAATTAAATAAAATATAAATTTTATTGCTTATTTTTATGTAATGAACTTTTAATCGATACATTCAATTTGATATAAAATTAATTAAATCAAATTTTATTTTATTATTTAAATTGATTTACATATCAAGTAAATTTTATAATTAAATTATACATAAAATAATTGATGATATATACATCTCCTTGAAATCAAATCTTAATTTTTCTTTTATTGATGAATTTATGGTAATTAATTAATTTTATTTTCAATTAATAATTTTAAATTAATATTTTTTTATTATTTAATTAATTTTATATTTTTGATTAATTAATTAATTAATTTGAATTTTTATTAATATTTTTAATTTTATTTTTTGA
>CATIWM010142677.1:0-11292 GCA_949671775.1 Mallotus repandus
AACACCCCAAGATAACCAAAATCAACCAAAGCAACAACTCAACCATACAACAAGATAATAGAAATAAACAAAAATACTAAAAAAAATAAAAACCTGACAATATCTAACTAAAACAACAAAAACTAAAAAAGTATACACCAGTATCTAAAAATATCTCCAAAAGCATACCTCATATATATGACTATGTCCAACAATTAGGTTCTTTTTACTAACAATCTTAACAAATTTCTTCTTCTTCAAAAAGAGCGAGGATAATCAAACTTCTCATTTTGCAACAAGAGCTTAAGATGAAGTTTTCTCACATTCATCAACCTCCATTATAAATTCCTTAGTTTGATATTCTTTCAATTTATTTAAAACCACAAAAACAATTAGCAATTTAGTAGACATTAACAAAAAACAACGAAGTCTAATAAAAATTTCAAACAAACACAAGAAAGCCTAAAACAAAAAATAACAAAAAATCAACAAAATGAAAACCTAATAAGTAAAGAAAAAATATTAAACAATAATTTTTGAAAACAAATCTGAAAAAACCGCATAAATGGAATAGAAAAAACTGTAAATTTGAAAACTAAAAATATAAACATTAAAAAAATAACTGACTGAAAATTGTAAATGTTTAGGTTACTTTTGATTGTTTTGAAGTTTTTTTGTTGTTTAATGTTATATTTGAAAACTAAAAACATAAACGTTAAAAAAAAATAACTAAGGCACAATTGTAAATATTTAGGTTGCTTTTGTTTGTTTTCATTTTGTCTTGACGTTGTTTTTGGTTGTTTTCAGATAATTTTTCGTTTAACGTTAAAAAATAATTGTCAGTAATATTGTAAATATTTAGGTTGCCTTTAGTTGTTCTGAAGTTGTTTTTTATGTTTTTACTTTAATACCAAAACAACGAGAAACAAGAATAATTAATTGAGTTTACTTGGTATGTCAGTCAGTCTTTAATACCCTTTCAACTCCCGTGTATATAGTCCATTTCATATTTATTTTCTTATTTGTTTATCACAACTGGACTCCACTTATAATATTATATTTCCCACATTGAACTGTTTTCAGTGTGGACCGCACCAACAATCTTTTTGTTTATTACAACTGGACTATACTTACAATATTATATTTCCCACACTAAACTGTTTTCAGTGTGGGCCGCACTAACAATCTTTTTACAAAATTTTAATATCAACTTGAGTAAATTTTAAATAAAAAATAAGAATAATTTATATGTATCAAAACTTATCCTATTAGGGTTAGGTTGCGTCCAATACCTACCAAAATTCAATCCTTTACCATCTCTTTGTTGGTGTATATAAATTTATTTAACAAAAAAACTACAACCAAAAAGAGAAAGAGTCCCACAAAAGAGACTATAAGGGTTTGAGATATACATTTTTAATAGTAAAAAGGAAACTGGTTTTGCTAGGTCGTTCTTGTTTTACCTAAATGGATAGACATGGAGATCATGGCCGTTCAAGGACAAAGTTTATAGTCATTTTCACAAGCAGTGTGATGTATAGAGATAAGTTTGCATTCACACTAATGTCCAAGGTATGGGACCTTAGTTTCCTAGACATGGATAGGTACTCTCTGCTTCAACTAGCTAAAATATCATAGTTAAAATAACGCCCTGATAAATAAATTAAAAAAAAAACTGCTGCTTTCATTTCAAAAAATTAAGGATATTCCATCGCTATTCTACCCGAATCCACACATAAGATTTCTAGGGTTTAATCATAAAGTAGATTTTGAAAAACATCAAAAAATAAAATAAAATAAAAAAAACCCAACACCTGAAATTAACAGAATAAAAAAAATAACATTTACCAGTACGTGAGAGACAGGAGCGCACTGGTCCAAGAGCATAGATAAACCTCTGGACAGGTATGAAATGAACGTACTAAAACATTTTCTTCCCGAATTCGTCAACCAACAAGGGCCCCTTGTAGCTTGTAAGACTGGCTTAATTCCAAAGGCATCCAAAGCTCTTTTTTTTTTTTGGAAATTTCATCCAAAGTTCTTTGACTCCAAACTATGCATGACACTTCACCAACTACGAAATGGACATGCCACTATGTGTACAGCCATATTGGACAAGTAAATTACACGGACATACATGGTTGCGTCATGAACAGACTCGATGAACAGAAAATGAACTCAGAATTCAAAGGACAGTTTGATTGAAAGAATACCAGCTATGCAATCCTAGAAACCCAAATGGAAAATGAGATGAATTTTTCCAAGGCCAGCTGGCATGAATTGCTTGAAATGCAAAACTTGCTTTATTTTGTGATTTAACTTGACAGTGTTTTAGCATTTCTTTTGTTCACACTCTAACATTTCTTTTGTTCATATTGGGCTAGAAAACAAGCCTATCTACAGATTGTTATCATATGCTTGTTAGGTTGACGAGGTTGACAATGGCACAATACAAATATATCCCAAGTGACAAAAAAAGAAAATACATCACTCGAAGCTTCATGCTAGAGAATTTTCTCAAGAGCGTAGTAGAGAATATTGTCAAATGTTTAGCCGACAAAATTTTGGTAAATTCATGAGTGCCATAATCCTTGGAGAATATGCTAGAGGTCATTCGTCCAACTTATCGCAGTTTCTCTCTCCCTTGATCTCATACAGAATAGAGGGTTGAAGGAATTATTAAATAGAACCATGTACTACTCTCTTTTATTATTATTATTCTCTCAAAAACCTGTGAACATTGTCAGATCAGATCCCCAATTCATGTCAAAGAATGAAGTGTTGTGATCCCCGGATATAGAAAAACATCAAACAGCCTATCTATATTATTAAATAAAGACTTAATATACTTGTGACTCTCTAAATATGAAGTCTTTTATCAATTTACTTTCTTAAGTTATAAAATTAACCATTTAAACATATTAAGTTATTAAAAGAAAAAAATTTACAACACTTCCAATACTATTTAAGGTGTTTAAATAGTATTCTTGTAACTTAATATGAAACTATTTAAACACCTTAACTTACTAAAAGCATGACTTATAAATGCATTTTAATTATTTATGGTGTTCAAATGATTAATTTGTAAAAGGCAAATTAACAATACGTGCTATGTTAAACTAACCACAAAAGTATTAAATCTTAAAATAAGATATGTCTAGCCTTCTTCCATTATGGATTATTGTTAAACCTTGGATCCAATATAAATCATATTTAGCAATTTATATTCTTGAAAGGTTATCGCCAATAAAGCAGCACAAACTAGTATATATATGGAGGAAAGATTAAACAAAAGCTTAACTAATAGTAATTTAAACCACGCCAGATGATGTCAGCTAAATCAGAAATTCTATAATTAAAAAAAAAAAACTAGTGATGATTGGCACTTTCTAAAGCTATGAAGTGCATTAACTCAAGTTAAAAATGCCATTGAAGATCGACCAAGTTACTTTCTATCAAATAAATAAATAAATAAAAAGTATGTAGAAAAAAGATATAGAGAATAAAGATAAATTACCTCATCACTTGATTTCAATGGTTAACGGAATGTTCATAACTCTTGAGATTATGAGTTCAAGTTTTATGGATGCATTTAAATATTGAATTATCTGCTTAAAACTAACTAGTTTCAGCCAAGAGATAGAGATCAAATTTTCCTCCTTTTATCTTCTTAAAAAAAAAAAAAAAGAGAATAAAGATAAATTACTAAAAAAAAGTAGAAAGTTTATTGTCGACGATGTGAAACGCGGCAGACGTTGACATGGCACAGTTTATTCTCAAAGTGTGCATGCATTTCATCAACTCTTGCCACTTAAATATCCAGTCACCTTCCATGCCTGGACAAATCACGGATTAACTGCTTAAGACCCCAAAAGCTCTTTATTTGTCCGAATTAACTATCCAACCACACAATCCCCAAACTGAAGAGATGGTTAACAAAATGTGGACAACTTTCATTGCCATAGGAACTCTAATTTCACTATCAACCTATGGAAAAATCTTTAGATTAGTGTGTTTTGTTCAAATAAATTTTATAAAATTTTATAGAAATTATTTACAAGTTCAAATAAGTGTGTTTAATTTAAATGAAAATTTTGTAAAATTTATTTATGATTCCAACTTTTTAATTTTGCAAACTTATTTAAAAGTTTATTTTGGTTCAAATAAATTTCATAAAATTTTGTGGAATTTATTTGCAAATCAAAGTTAGTATGTTCGGTTTAAATGAAAACTTTGTGAAATTCATTTTGAATTTCAACTTTTTAATTTTGTTAAATTGTTTGAAACTAAATCAATTTTTCTTACTGAAGTACGCATAGTATAAATGAATTTGGAATTTATTTGAAAATGAAATAAATTTCTTGATGGAATTGAACCAAACAAGGGGTAACACTAAATTTACTCGTATTGATGAAATGTGTTTGGTTCTAATGAATTTGGAATTCACTTGCAAATGAATTTTATCCTTTATATGGTTCAATTCCATTAAGGAATTCATTTTATTTTCAAATGAAGTTTAAATAAATTCATTTGAACCAAAAATATTTCATCAATGAGAGTGAATTTAGTGTTAAGCAATTCTAAAAAATTAAAAAGTTTGAATCAAAGATAAATTTTACAAAGTTTTCATTGAAATCAAATATATTTACTTGAATTTGCAAATGAATTCCATAAAATTTTTTGGAATTCATTGGAACCAAACACACTAGTATTTAAAATTTATTTGGAAATGAAATGAATTACTTAATGCAATTGAACCAAACATTGGGTAAGAGTATGTTTGGTATAAGTAAATTATAGAAAATTTTGTGGAATCCATTTGTAATTTTAAATAATTTTTGTTTAGTTTAAATGTACATGTTATAGAATTCATTTGCAATTTTACATTTTTAAATTTGTGGAATTGATTATAATTAGGTCAAATCCAAACAAAATTGTTGAAATTTTCAAATGAATTCCGCAACATTTAAGTCTACGTTTCTAAATAACTAAAATACTCCCTCATTATTTTTATTTTCAAAAATATCTTTCTATTTGAAAGAGTATTTTTTTGACATGAATTTAAAAAAAAATTAACTTCAATTCAAGATTTAAACCAAAAAAAATATAAAATGAATTATACAAACTATTCGTTTGAACCAAACACACTTAATTAACAAAAATTCTTTGGAAATAAATTCTATTTGGAATTCATTGGGAAATGAAATTAATTTTTTGGCGGAATTGAACCAAACATAATGTAAGTGAAAGAGAATTAACATGCAGCTGCAGTTTAAATGAGTACTAGCTAAGTTTCATTATTTTATTATATTGTAGAAAGATACTAAAAATAAAAATTGTGAGAGAGCATTTTAATCATTTAAAAATATAGACTTAAAAGTTATGAAATTCATTTGAAAATTTCAATCATTTTATTAGAATTTTATGTAATTATAATCAATTTCACAAATTTAAAAAATTAGAATTGCAAATTAATTTTACAGCATGTTCATTTAAACCAATTTCATATATTATTTGAAATTCCATAAAATTTTGTAGAATTCATTTATACTAAACACATTCTTAGTTCACTTTTCATATGTGTCGCTTCAATTTTCCACATTCTAAAATATTATTAGTGTTTTACAATTAATTATAGTTTTTTTTACTATTTTAAAAGGTATTTTAGTCGTTTTATATAGCATTTAACCAAAAAAAAAAAATCTAACTCTAACAAAAGTTAACCAAGACTTCTTGGTCTTTGTGGTAAGCACCCACCAAAATGGTACAAGTTGTGTGGTTCAAACCTCATGAACTCCCCTTCCCCTCTAACAAACTAACATACTAACATCTATGAAGCATCTATGACTAGCAAGTCTCACCTTGTCAACATGAAGCTCAGTTTGGTCATCTATTTTTCCGTCTTTTCTCTTTTCTATCAAAGAGAAACATAGCTAGCGTGTCCTGAACAAGTGATAGTCTTGTATTGAACTTATTCTAAGGACAAGATTGGGACAAAAGCAATTAGTTAGCTAGATACAATTTGCAAATGGGAAGGCAACATGAAGAGCATAACAACAGGACAAAGGAGAGACAAAGACACACGGCACCTGACCTCATTGATTTAGATATTAATGTAACATGTATAGTTGTGTTACATATTATTAGGTGGAATACATCTATGGCAAGTAAAAATTCTCCTTTTCGTACCAAATGAATCTTCATGAACTATAAATCCTTGTCCCTTTTCCTTCCACAATTCCAAGCATTTAGGCTCTACTAGAGTATAACTTACAGAATTCCACATCAAAAGATGAGTAATCAAATAGAGGGAAAACTTGAAACCATTTCCGGTCAGCAACTCCCCCAAGCGCAAAGGAAGAAGAAGAGCAACAACACAAATAATAAGAGGAGGTTTAATGATGAGCAGATCAGGTTACTGGAGTCAATTTTTGAATCAGAGACAAAGCTCGAGCCGAGGAAGAAGTTGCAACTAGCAGGAGAGCTTGGGCTTCAACCTCGGCAGGTTGCTATATGGTTTCAGAACAAAAGAGCTAGATGGAAATCAAAACTGATTGAACAAGAATACAAAACATTAAGAGCTAATTATGACGAATTAGCATCTTGTTTCGAGTCCTTGAAGAATGAGAGACAGTCTTTGCTCATGCAGGTAACTTCATCAAAATCAACACCACAGACGGGGAAATTTTTACAGCACTAATAGTCAATATCTTATTTTCTTTATTTTCTTTACCTTTGAGCAGTTGCAAAAACTAAACGGACAATTGGCTGAACCATGTGACAAGAATCCTATTTGCAGAGGAATGGAGGAGTGCGCAATTGCAATTACTGCAGATAATGAAAATGCCAATAGAAATCCTGAAGCACAAAAAGGATTGGACAGCAGAGTATTCATGTGTTCACACGACAATAAGAGCAGAGACATTTTGCATTCAGGTGATGAAGGGCATGAACATCTGAACAGCGATGAGTATACAGATGGCTCATTAGCATCACCTGATCAATGGTACAGTTTAGAATCCAATGGCCAGTTTGATCTGTCAGCTAGCAGTTCGCAATGGTTTAATTTCTGGACTTGAAGATTTAGCTGTTTGCATGATGATTAGCTTCCAGAATTGGATAAACATCAGAATAGGAAGTGTGAGGCAGCAGTGCCACGATATAAATCAATCAATTTTCATCTCCATTATGGGTGTATTAAATTCCTGCACTGATCTGACCAGATAGGTATCAGTTAATAGCAACTTCATACAGATCTTTTGAAAGAATTACTTGGCACATGTTTGTTCAATTTTGTTTTGTATACAGGATAGCATGTGTGAAATGCATACGGATTGAAAGTGCCTGGAATGACAGAATGCATCTAGTTGTATTATCAAGTACAGTTTTATCAACTGCTTTTGTTTTGTTGTTTGCAAAATTCGAAGAAATGATTTGACATATGCCTGAAGCTTAGTTGGGGAATGAAGGCAACTAGTTCTTTTCAGTTTCCAGAAAATTTTCAGTGAAACTAGGACACAAACTTATACTAGTTGAGAAATGAAGAAATATACTTACATGTTATTAGAAATCAACTCTTTCAGCTTGAAAAGACAAAAATTTCATAAAAGAAACCAACTCACGTTTAAAATGACATATATTCTTACCAAGAAAACTCAATCAAATTGAATTCCTAAAAACAATTAATTCAGCTAACTTGTTTTTAAATGTTTTTGTCCATTGTCTCAATTTCATAAAGTTTTCAACAACACTAATCAATCTAAATATTTAATGAATTACCTCACAGGCTAACAACATTATAAAATAAAATCAAGTCAAAAACAGACATTGGAAACTTTTTTCCTGCTCCAAACATTACACAGATGTTAATCCTTAAAACAGACATCGGAAACTCTTCCTGCTCCAAACATTACACTGGATGTATTTTTTTATTTTTTTTTTGGCCTAAAGAAATATATCATTAATTAAACTTTTTTTTTGTGCAAACCACCCGATATCCGGTATCCCGTAGAACCCCACTAATCTTAATAATACTTTAACATACAAGGAAGATATCAAAATTTTACCTATACTAATAATACTAACTAATCTTGCTCTTAAAATATATGTCATAAAGATGTAGTAGAAGATAGCATCAGAAAAGAAAATAAATACAGTCACAAACACACCGGTACAATGGTGCCACATTTTGAAGATTTGTGTTTTGGCAAATAAGAAAGACAAATTCTCATATGAAGAAATTTGAATTCCATATGGTAACATCAGAAAAGAAAATACAGTCACAAACACACCGGTACAATGGTGCCACATTTTGAGGATTTGTGCTTTGGCAAATAAGAAAGACAAATTCTCATAAGAAAAAATTTGAATTCCGGATGGTAAGCTGGAACAAGACTTCAGCATTTTTGGCGCAATAATGGATGTGACATAACTTATTTTATAAATTAGAAAGAAAAATTTGAATATTGGGTAAGCCAAATTACGGTTCAGGTTAGCCAAATTAAGGTTCTTCTCAAAGACAATGATGCGTTCTTCTTCCACTTTTTCAATAGAGACATAAAAATTAAATCTTCCTTACATATCTAGAAAACTCTCATAAAGAGAGGGCAAACTTTCCACAAAAAAGGGAGTGAAATAGGATATAACCCTAAATCTAGATAATCTATAATTTATATTAAGAAAATAACATAAAATATATAAAATAAAAAAGAGAGGGGCTAATTTCTGGCCAAAAATGGTCAGAAATCAGTCCCTGTAATAGAAGGGACAAAAATTTTTACCATAGGTAAGAGAAGAAAACTCTAGAACAGAAGAGATAGTCGTTGCGTTTAATAATTAACTGGATGTAAATCCTTCAACTTCCTTCTATTTAATTTTTTTAATAGGAACTTTAAATGGCCTAATTACTGATTGATTAGACAATAGATAGCTTCCTTTATAAATAATTTCAAAATTTATTTTATAAATTTACAACGACATAATTCAAATTTTACTGTTCATAATATCTTCGAATAAAAACTCAGAGATTAAGAAAGAGAAATCGACCTTATTTATTTTCTTTCATAAGTTAAAAAATGTGGGCCGAGACAGGAAGTGTTAGTCTACTAATATGTATATGGTATTAGTCGGGGGGAGACTAGATTACTGCCGCCAATAAAACAAAAAAGGGTTGTACCAAGATTTCCTTGTATTATATAATTCGACAAACAAATTGACTGAATACGTGTAACACACAGAGATAAGCTTCAAATTGAAAGGTGAAAGGCAAGCCAATTATCCCCGTGAAATGTGGAATCCTAGAGAGGGAAGAGCACCTTAACTCACAATAAGAAGTTCCGTTCTGACACGCGAATGGGACATTCAACATTCAAATGTCGTATAGAGTTGGAATGAAACCTTAAAATCATCGAGAAAAAAAACTAGTACAACTCCTTTTCTCGGTAGACTGATCCAATAAGTAAGTTGATCGGGACACCTATTCCCTCTCTTTGATTTACATGGGAGTCTATAAAGAGAAAGATAAAAAAATATCTATCAATGCAGTCAGTGGAAAGCTCTAGGGTGAGAATGATTTGGTTAACTAAATCATAAAATAAAGGGAAATTTTCACAAAAAATTTAAAAAGTAAGAAATATATCAAAAAGATTAATTTTTTATTTTTTTCAAAATTAATTTTCCAAACAAATATTTTTCAAAAATTACCCAAAAAAAAACACTTCTTATTCTCTTTTATTTCGATGCTCTCTTTCCTGAAGGATTGAATGCACTACTGCATTTTGTCATCTATGTTCTTGTACACAAACTCGGTTCAGATGAAGAGATTGAATGCACTACTGCATGTTATCATCTATGAAGGTTGAAGTATATTTAAAAATAAAAATAAAAATAATCATAATCATAATAATAATAATTTTGGATGTGCATCACCTCAAAGTTTGAGTATTAAGTAATGCCCACTCTAAGTGTGCTTTTGAGTTCATGCTCAAAGAATTTTAGCCACTAATTGTATCAGATTGAACAGAAAGTGATGATGATTCCACTATCTTAGGAACATGATTGAGCAAAAGATTTATCTCATCTTCAAGTACACCCTTTGCTGGGTTGATCTTTCCTTTAACAACCACTGAAGTTCCATCTTGTAAGGCCCATATCTTCAGTACCATTGAAGAAAAAAATGACAGCTTCAACCACAATTAGCAACATTGTTCTATAGAGAACATAATAAGCCAAAACCATAAATTTTTACCTGAGAATGAGACTAGTAACTGATGCAAGTTGTGAGCATTAGAGCACCAAATCTAGCATACACAACTTGCACCCCGGGGTCAGTATGAGGAAAGATAAGGCTTTAGTTTCTTGTAAATTATTCAGTAAGAGACTGTATCATTGTAAAATTCTTATATGTTTAATTCAAGACCAGTGCTTCCTTTGCATCTTCGATAACTATTCTCGAATAAATTAATTGTAAAAAAATTCATTTTTTTTAAAAACTAAACTAGAGAAGATTTCAGTTAGTGCACCAAGAAATCTTCATTAATCTCTCGAGTCCTCTTTATTAATAAGAGGAAAATAAATACAAGCAGAATACAACAACAAAGTGGGAATAAATCTAAGAAGAGAACCTAAATTTCTCTTTACCTAAACTGTCTCTCAAAATCAGATCATTACAATCAAAACGGTGATTGTTCCACCATCTTATTTGGCGTAAAGAAATGCCAATAATAGAAAGTTTATCCGCTACAGCGTTGTCCTCTCTATAAATGTGAGAAATATAAACCTGCATGGAATTGAGCTTGTTGAGACAATCTTGCCAATCTTTGCGAAAATGCCATGGGACGTTGGGATTCCTACGCTGCAAGAGATGAATAACATAAGAGCTGTCACATTCAATCCACAAGTAAGGAGGCCGAAGATCAAAGCTTTGTTGACATAATTACAAATTTTATATATAGAAATTATTTTTGTAGTTATTACAAAATAAATTATATTTATTTTATAAAATGTATTATGATTTATTTAAATATAACCATTTCACATTTTAATAGTTTGTTATTTTTAATTACATGATCTAATGTTGGATTAAAAAAGTATCTAATTTAAAAAATAATTGTCTATTTTTATTTTTTTTCAAAAAAATATCTATTTGAAATTTTATTTTTTGATAAATATTTTCAAATAAAAAATTAACTTCAATAGCGAAATTCTCTTTTAAAGATAATTTTTTCTATTTATTGTTATTTGTTATTTTTCAATTGTTATTTTTTGTTTTCAGTTTTTTGTTGTATTTTTTTGTTTTTTTATTTTTGTTGTTTT
>CATIWM010142679.1:0-25982 GCA_949671775.1 Mallotus repandus
ATAATATAAAAAGAAAATTCTAAATCTTCAATTGTAACGTATAACACCAAACCTTTCCAAGATATTATTTTAAATTTTATTAGTAATGTTTATAACATAATTTGATTGAATTAAACGCTTTGTTGAATGGTTGGTTTTAAATGTCGATCTCGGCCTACATGAGACGAGGTGTGACATTGTGTCCCCTATAATAAAAAAGCTAAGCCGCTCCATCTTCGATGTAAGGAATATATAAAGAGAGCAAGTCCAGTGATAGTCTTTAGAAAATTTCTATATGGAGAATTCACTAAAGTCTGAGTTTAAAAACAACAACTGGAGAACCCAAATTCAAAATATTGAAGTTGCCACATCTACAAATTTTGATCTTTAATAAAGCTCAAGTTGTATAAAAAATAAAAAGGGATTTAAGCGGTTGTCATAAAACCATGGAGGCATGATCGAACAGCTTAGTGGCAGCGCCAATAACTAAAGAACGACTCTAAAAACTCTTTATCTTCGTCTCTGATTCTCTTTGCTGGCGTTAAGATCTCTGGTCCACCTCAATAAGAATGACACCCTAAATACTTCGCTTAATAAATGATTAAAACATCAGAATACATAAGTAATCACTTGGAATTCTTAAGGGAAAAGCTCGAGCCATAGATCGCTAGATAATTGGTCACTTTTAGAACATGGGCAGTATCAGTAAAACAAAGCATTAATCTGTGGGTAAGAAAACTAGAGCTTTCAGCGAAGCTTGGATTGAAAATTGAGCACCAAATGCTTAGATACTCGAACCTTAAAATTGTACAACTCTGAACTTTAGACTTCCAAGGTATTCAGAGCTATCCGAGCATCCACTGAAGCCTCCAACAAGATTGATTATCGGATCAAGAGCATCCACCATGCTTCAACCATAAGAACCATCAAGCACTGAACACTGAAGAACTGAGCATAGCAGTACAGAGACAATCGGGTACCAAGTATTGGCGTCTGAGCATTAAAGAGTTCAGGCATCCAAGTCTGAGCATAGGTTTATTTCTGAGCACCGAACATCAGAGTAACAAGAACATAAACAAGTTTTTACTGAAGCATCGAAGCTTAGGATATCCATGCATCAACTTCAAACGAGCATCCACCATGGGATCCTCGAGGATTAAAATTTTGATTCGAGGGGAAGTTTGCCTTGTTTTAAATAATAAGAGGATTAGAAGGCCTACACCACTTGTGAAATCCCGACAATAGCAACACTTGCAGGACTTCAACCATAGGAGTCATATGTTAATAAAAATTTTCAAATACAAAGCATTTCGGGAATACATGAGACAAAAGTGACAAGTCCAAGAAGAAGTAACAAAAGAACACTGCTTTACAACGACATAAAGAATGATGTGTAGATGTACCGTTGCATAGATCTGAGAAGAGGAAATTAGAGTCATATTTGGCTTGACAAGATTTGGTGCAGCCTTATTCTCGCACAAGCAAAGAAGGAACATGCCTTCAAATACTCAACAAACAGCTAAGCAACTTCACACGAACATAAATATTTGTGACACCAAGCGCGGGACAAGAGCACATGAGAGATAAGTTTTTTCTTCTTTTCTCAATTATTTATCTTATTTTCACATCTTGTTCTCATAAGAATAACTATGGCTTGTCACACAAGCATGTTTGCACGTCTACACATAGATGTTCATTCATGAATACATTATTATAGCTCCATACACGAAGTTTTAAATATATGTACTATTATATTTTTGTGAGTGTATCAAAGACTAACTGTTAATTGTTAAGGGTGATCAAATGATCCAAAAATTATTGTTTTTCTTCTATTGTCTGTATTGCAGTTAAAATAGTACAAGCATAATGGCTACTTCGAGCACCTTAACATTAATACTCAGAACTGTCAATTATCAAAAATCATGCCGTTCGAGTAAGATACACGTGCCTAAGACCAAACTACTTTTAAGTACTTGGCAACCTCCAAAATAGGACCAAGTCACTCTATGAGTTCTTGGTACCACGATATAAGCCCAAGGCATTCTTTTTTACTTGGCACCATACGACATAAGCCCAAGGCATTCTTGGGTACTTGGCATCTACTCGGCGTAAGACCAAGCCACTCTCCAAGTACTTGGCACTTATTCAGACTAAAACCAAGTTACTTTTAAGCATTTGGCAGCATTAAGCTCGGACAACATCGACAACAACATTATAAATGCTTAAAATATTGCTCCAACATACAAAATGTCACTTTGGATTACTTGGACATAAATATCCGAATACACTTTCAAAGGGGACTCTTGATAACTCACATCCAAGTCCAACTCAGAGAAGGACTACAATCTCTCATCAACAAGGAAAAGGACTCAAGTTCTACACACCAAGGAGACCAAATCCTACAAGACTAAGGAATCTTATTCCTCTCAGGTTTATGTATATTCCTCCCTATATATACATCTCATATCATTCATCTTCATATTCAATATCATTCAACTATTCAATCATCTCCACATAACATCACTACATTGAGCCATGGCCATCATTACTTCATCTCATCATACAAGCAATCATCCAACATACTTCTAATTTATTCTACTTTCCTTGCTTTATTATTATTTTCTTATACAAATATTGACTTAATCTTCAGAGTGTTTGTGGGGGAAACCCTACCCCTTCACCCGGTTTCCTCGTTGATGCAGGTTCCACGAGCAAAGATACAATTCAGAGTTATCAATATGTATTAGAAATTGTGTACAATTATATAAATTACACTAATAAACATTATTAATTTTAAATATTATTCATGATTTATATATATGCCAAATGTAATACATTATAAATACGAATTTTTGCAAAATATTTTATAATTGAATCCTACAATAATTTAATAGTTTATGTCTATAAAAGAAATTATTTTATTTTTAAATATAAAATTTTAAATTTTAAACAAAAACTAATATTATCTTTATCAATTTCAAAATTTTTTAAAACTAAATTAATACTATTTTTGTTAATATATAAAAATGTATATCCTTTTTCATCCAAAAATTTTTTTACTCTATTCATACTTTTATATATATTATGTATCTGTCAAGGTAAATGATGAGTGCTTTGGAGGTGCTATCCTCCGAGATCAATATGGAGAATTGATTCAAAATGACAAATCATGGAAAACATTTGAAATTGATATAGATTACAAAAAAAAATTAGCTAATATACTTTCATTAGCACAATAATAGTTACAAAAAATTTTAGTTCAAACTTTTATAAAACCATATTCAAATTCAAACGTGTTAACAGATGATAACTAGACTGTTATTATTAGTTATTATTGTTTAGTGTTGCTGGTTCAATAGAAATTTAACTTCTTTTAACATTAATTTTTTGTGCATTGGTCTACTGGTATTAAGATTCAATAATCTTGGATAGCAGAACTGTAAGCACTAAGGCTATATGTAAGTACACCGAATTTAGTTGATAAGATTTTTTATGTATTTTTATTTTTTTACACAATAAATATCAATAAAATACTATTGGATAAATTAATGAATTCTTTAAATAATTTTTTATTAGTTTTTACTTGAAACAAACATATTAAATTAATAACTAACTAAAATTGACCAACTCGTAGTGTATATAATATTTTCATGTCAGGAGTATATGCATATTTTTTGAAACATTAGCATTAAAAGAAACAACCAGCTAGCCAGCAAACAGGGATACCCCACAAATAGGGAAGCAACCCAAGCAAACAAATTCCTATCTCACACAGATTATATAAGGGTAAGAGATTGAGGAATTATAAACTAAAAGCTCCAAAACCATATTAAAGTTCAAAAGAAGCTAAAAAAGATAAAGACTTAAAAAGTCTAAACATTCAACGAAAATAGGCCTTCTTCCAATGAGCTTCAGTAGTGCCTTCTTCTTTGTGACCGTTGGGATGGACAATCCAAGGCAACCGGAAGCTTTGCTAGAGCAGTCATTATGATCCGTATTTTTATTTATTAAATTAAAAAAAAAATTATTAAGTTTTAATTATTATTTTAATTATTTAAGTATTAAATTAAAATTTTAAATTTAAAGTGCTAATTATTATTATTATTTGTGTAATATAATAAATTTTATTAAATGTATTAATAGTATTAGTTTTAAAATATTATGGGAATTATTAATAAAATAATTTATGGTGGGAGATTAATTATTTAATTATTATTATTTTGTATTTGTTGTGAAATTATTTTTTTATAATATGTTTTATGTGTATGTATATTATATGTGTGAATAATAATGTGGAAAGATTTTTTATTTAAAATATATTATTATTTTGTACTTTTATGCTTTTGATAATTTTTTTTTTCAAAAACATGTTTTGATAGTAGCCTTCCCCCCATCTTCTTTTCTTCCCTTTCTTTCTTCTTCCATGCGTGACCACCGGACCCAACACCACCACCCACCTGCTACCGCCACTTCGGTCACCCCACGACGTCGCCAAGCCACCTGAACCACCAGCAGCTCCGTCCTTCCTCCCCTTCCTCCTCTTCTTCTTCCCCTTGCTCATTTCAGCGCCGGATTAGTGTGGAGCTCGCCGGCGACGATTTCGGCCACCTCAGCTGGCGACATTGGTCTCTAACGAAAGCTCATCCTCTGGACTTCTCAAATATTCAAATTGTTTCAAGTTTCAACTCCGGTAACTACTCCGTTTTTTAATAATTCAATTTTTAGTATTTTGAGTTTTGGTTAAATTGAGATTGAATTTGAATTATTCAGCTATAGTTGCTTTGAGATTAATTGTTGTAGAGATTATGAGCTATCTAAAAATAATTTTTATTTATTTTTCTGAAAATTTTGAATTTTTCGGGTTCGGGGTTACTGTTTATGATACTGTTCCGGACAGTCCCGGGTCGGAAAATTTTTATATTTTTAATAAATTCTTTGTTGTATGTTGAGCAAACTTCGTGGAGAAAGTTTATTTAAATTATGTGTAGAATTTTTATTATGAATTTTTGAAGGTTTATGTGAAAAAATGATTTTTTGGAAAAATTAGTATAAATTAGTAATTTTTATATTTTAGTTGAAATTATTGTTAATTATTATGTTTTGGACAGTTTTTGAGTAATAAATAGTATTAAAATAATTTTTTTGAATTATTTCCTATTTTTAGCTAATTATTATTAAATTCTGGAAAAATATATGAATAATAATTTTATCTATTGTTTTTAAGCTTACATGAGTTTTTGGTTATTTTTATTATATATTTTAGCAATTTAAATAATTATTTGTAATTAATGATATTTAATTGCAGAATTTGAAAGATTAAATTTTAATAATGGAATTTAATTATAAATTAGGATTTTATTTTTTATTTTTGAAATAAATGTCTTTTATGTTTTTATTATGTAAATAAATTGAATTGTGCCATTTAAATGAATTTTTATGATTTTTGGTGAATTATTGGAATTTATATTATTTTATTGATTGTGGATTGTGTTGGTTCTTGGTTGGGCAATAATTGTAGTTCGGGCGCCCAACTCGAGAAATTGATCTGTGAATATTTTAGAAGTGTGTTTGCGTGCAGGAACGACTTTACTTTTAGTAGAGAGATGTCCGTTTTGCAAAGGAGACTCTGCCAAATTTTCTAATTATTTATTTATTATTATTTTCTTTTAGCTGCATCGCGAACTAGGCCTTCAGGACTGGGCCAGCTGAACCAGAATAGATGAGCGCACACCTGTGAGTTGTTATTATTATAGAATTCATGATTTGACATCCATATTTTGAATAAATATGAATTTATTATGATTTTATATATGATCATACTTGCATATATATGTTTTCATAAGAATGTTTAAATGCAAATTCTAATTTCGTAATATGGATGCATATATTTATGATGAATTATTTATTTATTTTGAATAAAATATTTTTGGAGGATAGCTGTAGAACGTGCTACCTAGTGGGCTACACTAGGACTGTGTGCGCACCGGTACGTTAGAATGCTAGGGTTGATATTTGAATGATATTGTGGAATTTATGATTTGAATATTGAATTATCCGGATTATGGAAGTTTTATTGAAAAGCGTGACTGCTGTACCTCGATGGACCTTTTAGGGTCTCGGGGCCGGTCATGCTGACTGTTGTTGCTCGATGGACCTTTCAGGATCATGGGGCCAGTCCACCTATTATTAGATAAGAGAATGTTATTGGAACTAAGTGAGCCTGATGGCCAGTAAGGATTATGTGATTCGAGAATGCGAACTTTTAGGGTTTTGCTTCAATCCTCCAATAAAATAAAATACGAAAAATATTTTCAAGCATTTGTGTGAGTTGTATGTATATTTATATAAATATAAATATATGAATATTATTATTGATGCTTGCATGAACATGCATTAGGTTACATGCATATATATAATAATGATTCATTCAGTGAGGTTTGACCCCCCTCAATTATTTTTCAGGATCTTTCTCGTTAGACCTCTCATGGTACTTTTCACCGGACTCTTTCTTCACCAGCTGATTTATGTAAATTTTGAACTGTCACTTTTCTTGTATTTTATTAGACGCTGCAGTATTAGTACATCTTGTTGTAGTATTTGATGTTGTTTTAGACTGAGGTTCTGTATTTGAATAATTGTTTGAGAATATTTTATTATGATATGATATGGAGTTTTCTTTATATTATTTAAAGTTTCAATTCTAAGGCATATTTATAGTTTTATTTGTTGTAGATTTTTATTTTTAAGGCTTGCTACAGGTTCCGGATTCATGTGAAGTCCCGTTCCCTAGCGTCGGTCATAACTCCCGGATTTAGGTCGTGACAGCAGTGGGATGAGATTCATTTGCCAATTGAAGGCTAATCCTACTTTCTTTGTTGATATCTTCCTTTTGCATGGCATTGATATTGGCCAAATTAAGTTGTTTGTTCTTAGAACTGTCTATAACATCAAAGGATAGAATTCTTTTGTTGCCAAAGTTAGAAAGATAATTTATGAAACTATTAAAATAGTAATTTGCTGGGAGCTTTTAATAACGGTATTTAAAATACATATCTTGTTCCCCAACTTAAGCTAGCAACCTTTAGGAAGTGGCTTGGCAAAATTAATCTTAACTCTAACCTTAACAATAGAGTATTAAGTCTTGCTCAATTTGAAGATATCTTCTAGTCTAGCAGTTCATCAAAAGCTTGGTTAACTAAATACTTAATGTTTGGCTTATAAATAAACTTAAAAGGGAGATTCTCAATGTGAACCCAGACATTGTCACAATCATCATGAGATTTGTGTTCATTCTAATCCTTGGCAATAAAGTGATGCCAGAATATAGACTAAAGTGTGTTGTTTAGGATATGAAATTTATCTTCAATAGATATCATTCTAATCTTAAAAAAGTTGTCATAATTCAAGGAGTAAACAGAAAGAGTTTCAACAGGATGCCATACCTGATCGAACCATAGTTTGAGGAGATGAGGCATAAGATGCTTACCACTGTGTATTTTTCCTATTATGATGGTGCTAAGTTTCTCCTCTTTAAGATCATTAGAGCTCTGCTCTTCCATTGTTGACACACAGATATTTTTTTGTTGAAACAGAGTGAAAGAAAGGAATTTGAGAAGAGGAAAAGGAAAACAGGAAGATACTTTTGGAACCGATTAACCAGAAATAAAGTGGAATTCAGTTTTCCAAGGATGGAAACTGAAAAGGGGATCATTGATAAACTAAAGGACGATTCTAAATTGAAGTAAAGCCACTATTGCTATTATTGTTAAGAGAGAGAGAGTACAAAGCTCCTCTCACTAGAAACATATCTGTTTGTTGGAGTATATTTTTTTAGTATACTAATACTTAAAAAGCCAATATTTTGCCAATTACAACATCAACTTTTAACTTTTCCTAAACTCTATGATTCATAAGCTTATTCGATAGAAGTTTTGTGAACTTTTCTTCACTTCTCTGATATGAGCAGAGACATTAAGTTTTTAGAGGATCAAATAGTAGCCTATCATTAGCAGATTCCTGATATGCAAATGGATCAAACAGATGCTAAGATAAGAAAAAGCTTTCCGTAGATGGTGGAAGCTAAACACAAATGCATTTGTCAAAACAAATGATGAGTGCTTTGGAGGTACTATCCTTCGAGATCAGTATGGTGAATTGATTCAAAATGACAAATTATGGAAAGCATTTAAATTTGGTATAATGATTACAAAAAAAAGGATAAATCCATTATGAAGCCCCTGAACTTTGACACTTTATTCTATTGAGTCCCTCAATTTTTATTGTGTTTTGTTAAGCCCTTAATCTTTTATTTTCATATAGATTAAGGAAAAATTAGACTAAAGTAATGAAATTGTGAAATAAATTCTATTTACTCTAGCATAATTGTGATATCGATGGTAAGTTTTAATAGTGAATGTGTTATTAGAATTATCAATTGAAGCAAATAACCTCCATGGACATTTTTCCTTAGACCTTGCCCTCGCCCTTTTTCTTTCATTCTTCACAAAATGTATCTCTAAATCTTTCATAATAGCCTATTTAGCTACAGCGAACCTGAATTGTTGCACAATTTCATTAATTCAATCTATTTGTCCTTAATCTATACAAAAATAAAAGATTGAGGACTTAATAAAACACAATAAAAATTGAGGGGCTCAATAAAATAAAGTTCACAATTCAGGGGCTTCATAATGAGTTTATCCCAAAAAATATTAGCTATTACTTTCATTAGGACAATAATGGTTACAAAAAAATTTTGTTCAAACTTCTATAAAATTGTATTCAAATTCAAACTTGTTAACAGATGATAACTAGACGACTATTATTGCTTAGTGTTGCTGGGTCAATAGAAAATTAATTTCTTTTAACATTAATTATTGGTGCATTGGTCTATAGGTAATAGGACTCGTTATTCTTGGATAGCATAACCGGCGGCATAAAAGCGCACACTTGAATGGTGATTGAAATTAGGGATAAAGAAAATTCAAGTTAAAATGGATAATCTTAGAGTTGTTGAGAGCTTTCAAAGAAAGAGATTCATTGAGGATGCAAATCTAGGTAGATATATTTAACTACTCCAAATTTAGTTGATAAGTGTTTTAATGTATTTTTTTTATTGTTAGATAGTAAAATCTCAATAAAATAATATTGGATTAATTAATAAATTCAATAAATAATACTTTTTATTGGTTTTTACTCGAAACAAACGCTCTAAATTAATAACTAACTATAATTGTCCAACTAGTAGTATACATGATTTTTGCAAGTTAAGAGTATATATTTTTTAGCATACTAATACTTAAAAAGCCAATATTTTGCAAGGCTACAACATCAACTTTTAACTTTACCTAAACTCCATGGTTCATAAGCTTATTCAATAGAAGTTTTGTTAACTTTTTTTTTATTTCTCTAATATGAGCAGACACATATCAAGTTTTTGGAGGATCAAATAGTAGCCTATCGTCAGCAGATTGCTGAAATGCAATAGATCAAGTTGAGGCTAAGATAGGAAAAACCTTTCCTTAGTTGGTGGAAGCTAAACTCTGACTCATCTGTCAAAGCAAATGATGAGTGCTTTGTAAGTGCTATCCTCTGAGATTAGCATGGAGAATTGATTCAAAATGACAAATCATGGAAATACTTTCATTAATACAATAATGATTATAAAAAATTTTAGTTCAAACTTCTATAAAACCATATGCAAATTCAAACTTGTTAACAGATGATAGCTAGACTACCATCATTGCTTAGTGTTGCTACTTAAACAAAAATTTAATTTTTTTAACACTAATTATTAGTGCATTGGTCTATAGATATCATGATTCGTTATTCTTGGATAGCAAAACTGTAAGCATTAAAACACACTTGAATGGTCATTGAAATTAGGGATAAAGAAGATTCAAGTTGAAATGGCTAATCTTAGAGTTGTTGAGAGCTTGCAGGGAAAGAGATTCATTGAGGATGTGGATCTGAGTAGATATTTGTAAATACTCCAAATTTAGTTGATAAGAGCTTTAATGTATTTTTTTTGGTTACATAGTAAAATCTCAAAAAGATAATATTGGATTAAATAATGAATTCTTTTAAAAAAATACTTTTTATTGGTTTTTACTTGAAACAAATGTACTAAATTAATAACTAACTATAATTGTCCAACTCGTAGTATACATGATTTTTGCATGTTAGGAGTGTATTTTTTCTAGCGTACTAATAATTTAAAAGCCAATATTTTGCAAGGCTACAACATCAACTTTTAACTTTCCCTAAACTCCATGGTTCATAAGCTTATTCGATAGAAGTTTTGTCAACTTTTTTTTATTTCTCTAATATGAGCAGACGCATGTCAAGTTTTTGGGGGATCAAATAGTAGCCTATCATCACAAAATTGCTGATGTGAAAATGGATCAAGCTGAGGCTAAGATAGAAAAAAGCTTTCCTTAGATGGTGGAAGCTAAACACATATGCATCTGTCAAAGCAAATGATGATTGCTTTCGAGGTACTATCCTATGAGATCAACATGGAGAATTGATTCAAAATGACAAATCATGGAATAATTTTAAAATTTGTATATTGAATATAAAAAATATTAGCTAATACTTTCATTGGCACAGTAATGGTCACAAAAAATTTTAGTTGAAACTTCTATAAAACTGTATTTAAATTGAAACTAGTTAAGAGATGATAACTAGACTACTATTATTGCGTAGTGTTGCTAGTTCAACAGAAATTTAATTCCTTTCAACATTAATTTTTTGTGCATTAGTCTACATGTTTTAGGATTCATTATTCTTAGATAGCAGAACACACACTTGAATGGTCATTGAAATTATGGATAAAGAAGATTCAAATTGAAATTGATAATCTCAGAGTTGTTGAGAGCTTGCAGGAAAAGAGACTAATTGGGGATGCAGATCTAAGTGGTTATATGTAGGCACTCCAAATTTAGTTGATAAGAGTTTTAATGTATTTTTTTTTTGTTACACAGTAAAATATCAATAAAATAATATTGGATTAATTAATGAATTCTTTAAATAATTTTTTATTGGTTTTTACTTGAAACAGACGTACTAAATTAATAACTGACTAAAATTGACCAAGTCATAGTATATATAATATTTGCATGTTAGGAGTATATTTTTTTAGCATACCAATACTTAAAAAGCCAATATTTTGCCAAGCTACAACATTAACTTTTAACTTTTCCTAAACTCCATGGTTAATAAGCTTATTTGATAGAAGTTTTGCAACTTTTTTTTCATTTGTTTGATATGAGTAGACACATCAAGTTTTTAGAGGATCAAATCGTAGCCTTTCATCAACAGATTGATGATATGGAAATGGACCAAGCTGAGGGTAATATAGGAAAAAGCTTTCCATATATGGTAGAAGTTAAACATAGATGCATCTGTCAAAGCAAATGATGAGTGCTTTAGAGGTGCTACCCTTCGAGATCAATATGGAGAATTGATTCAAAATGATAAATGATGGAAAGCATTTAAAATTGGTATATAGATTACAAAAAATATTAGATAGCAATTTCATTAGCACAGTAATGATTACAAAAAATTTTAGTTGAAACTTCTATAAAACTATATTCAAATTGAAACTAGTTAACATGTGATAACTAGACTAATATTATTGCAAAGTGTTGCTGGTTCAATAGAAATTTAATTTTTTAACATTTATTATTGGTGCATTGGACTACAGTTATTAGGACTCGTAATTCTTGGATACCAGAACTGGAAGCACTAAAGCACGCACTTGAGTGGTCAATGAAAGTAGGGAGAAAAAATATTCAAGTTGAAATGGATAATCTCATAGTTGTTGACAGCTTGCAGGGAAAGAGATTCATTGAGGATGCGGATCTGAGTAGATATATATAACTACTCCAAATATAGTTGATAAGTATTTTAATGTATTTTTGTTTTATTGTTACATAGTAAAATCTCAATAAAATAATATTGGATTAATTAATGAATTCTTTAAATAATACTTTTTATTGGTTCTTACTTGAAACAAACGAACTAAATTAATAACTGACAATAACCGTGTAAACACCCGAATTTATTTTCAAAAATTTAAAATATATTTTGAGATTTGCAGTATTAATAAATATTTTATTAATACTGAGATTATTATTTTGTGAAATTAAATTTGAATAATTGGTGATGAAAATTATTTTAATTTTTAGTTTATAAAAGTGTGTTAATTGTGTTTTAATAACATTATTTTATTGTGTGTATTTTAAGATTGTGAGAGTGAGAGATTGATTTTTGTTAGTGTTTTATTATTATTATTATTATAGAAAAAAAAGACAAAAGGGAAAAGGACAACAACTTTTTTTTTTTTACAAAAAAAAACGTGATAGTGCTAAATTTTTTTTTTCCTTCCTTTTCTTTTCTTCCCTTCTTCTTCTTTCCTTCTTTTCTTCTTCCACATTCACAGGAAACTGAACCAACAGCCTACCACCGATGCCTCGCCACCTGCCGCCACCTCGCCGTCGCCTCGCTGTTGTCCAACAACATCCCTCTTCTCCAGTTGCTTCGGTTCGGTCCGGTTCAATTTTTGGCCGGTGACTTTTCCGGTGTCCCCAGCTGGAAATATTTAGTTCTTTAGCTTCCTCATCCTCTGGGCTTCTCAATTCCTTAATTTTTTTAAGGAATTAACTCCGGTAAGCCTCTAAAAATTTGATTTTTTAGTTTATGTGTTCTTGAGTAAATTGTCAGTTTGAGCTTGTATATGATTTTATTAGATGTTTGTGCTTTAGGATTATTTGTTGTAGAGGTTATGAGCTACCTATTGATGATTTTTATTTATTTTTCTGAAATTGTTTTGAAATTTGTACTATTTCTGGTGATCGGAGTTACTGTTCTGGTACTGCTATGGTCTCGGGTTGAATATAATTTTAATAAATTCTAATAATTATTTTGAGCAAGTTTCATGAAGAAAGTTTATTAAAATTATGTATAGAATTTTTATTATAAATTTTTGAAAGTTTATGTGAAAAATGGATTTTTGGAAAAATGAGTGAATTTTATATTTTTGTTGAAATTAATGTAAATTAATATGTTTTAGACAGTATTTGAGTAATAAATAATATAAAAATAATTTTTATAAATTATTTCATATTTTTAGTTAATTATTATGAATTTTTGAAAAATATACGAATAATAAGTTTAATTATTATTTTAAGCTTAATTGAGTTATTTGCTAATTTTATATTGTATTTAAGTAATTTAAATGGTTATTTACAGTAAATGTTAATTTAATTGTAAGATTTGAATTATATATGTTTATTAACGAAAATCTAAATATAATCTAGAATTTTACTATTTATTTGAAAATAAATATATTTTATAATTTATTGTGGAAATAATTTGAATTATGATATTTAAATGAGATTTTATGATTTATTGAAAAATTATATTATTTTATTAATTATTGTAAATTGGGAACTCGGTTAGAATTATGTGTAGTTTGAGAGTCTGACCCGAGTGTGGTTCCGTAAAGTGTATATTCGAAGTGTGTTTTCTTACAGGGTAGACTCTACTTTTAGTAGAGGGTTGTCCGTTTTACAAGGGAGACTCTGCCGATTTTTTTGTAGATTTCTCGTAAAGCGTGACATCAACCTGTGACGTAATTCTGAGTTTGATTAACATTGTGTCTTAGATTGAGTCAGTTTCGTCATTCCTTCATTTCATGAATTTATTTAATTATTTTACAAGCATATTTAAAATAAATATTATTTATTTTAGAGAACTCCGGGGCACGAGCAGTAGCACAAGGGCAGCAGAGAACGTGTCGTCCGACACGCTCCACCTATGAGTTGATTTTATAAGATGTGTGTTGTGTGTGTTTAAGTGAAATTTTCTAGTAATTAAAAAAAAGCATGTTTACGAGATAGATTATTCGATATGATTACTTATTTATTAAATTGCTTATTTATTCATTTTTTATGAATTATTTATTTATTTGATTTAAATATTTATAATCCAAATTTGATTTGAAGATAATGGTCGAACGTGCTACCTAGTGAGTATCACTAGGACCACGTGCGCACGGGTAATATCTAGTATATGATATATATGTATATGATTGAGCTTGGTTGATGCATTGCTTTCGGACCGGTAATGATATGAAAAAAGGATGTAACTCAATTGATGCTTTGCTCTCGAGACATCCAATATGGAATAAGTGAAATGACTGTGGCAGTAATTCGGTTGATGTTTTGCTCTCGGGACGGCAATCACTTAGATTAAGAGAGCCAAAAGGCTATTAGAATAATGGTTTAGGGTTCTACCAGTTTTCCACCAAAATAAATATTTTAAATGTTTTATACGAGATTTCATATTAAATTAATTTAAGAAATTTTAAAGAGACTCAATATAATATTATCGAGAAAAGTAAATGATTTTAATAATCATAATGATTTTATTCTATTTTATTTTAGAAAGAATTTTAATAACTAGTTTTTAAAATCAACATACATTTTATAAAATTAATTCACTCAGTGAGGTCTAATTCTCCTCAATTTATTTTTTTTCAGGATCTCACAGTCAGTCTATTAGTATTTCTCCTTTGCGCTGAGTTCGTTCTTCATCGACAGCATTCTGTATGTTAATTTAAATTGTATAATGTGTAATTAAATTTTAGACACCGCAGTAGTTAAATTTCAGATTTGTATTATCAGTATTTTATTTGTACCTAACTTTTAAGTATTGTATTTGAACTGAAATATTGTATTTAAAAAATATTATTTTATGTTTTTATAATTTTGTGCATATATTATTTTATTGTTAAATGTATCGTTTAATTTCGTAAAATTTTTTTAAAATTTACTATGAGATTCAGTTACCTTATGTATCTCCAATCTATAGTACCGGTCATGAACCCTCGATGCAGGTCGTGACATTATGATTACATGAGACATAAGAGTCATAGGAGAATTTCTAGTCAAATGAGACTCTTATAATAAGTGGGTAAAAGCTCCATAAGGCTTGAGAATAAATTGCAAAATAAACCCCTAGCACATATGGGCTTAGGAGCCTAATGTTAAAGAGCCCACTTTAAATCACAAACTGCCAAAGTGGACTTAGTCTACAAAGATTATGGAAGTTAATGATGATTTCACTGTGTCCATCATATCTTGGTTATAGCTCTCTGAGTCGGGAGGCTTGAAAGATAGCTATGATTGTTGATCTTTAGGGATGCAAATAGAATAGGGACAACTAGTTGGCAAATGCTTGATCAGACTTCATAAGGTGAACAATCAATTGATTTGTTCGGTAATTTTATTGAGGAGTAGTACCACCGCTAACCGAGACACCCATCCCATATAAACTATTACTAGACAGTAGTACGCATGACCTATCTGATAACAATTCAGACAGTCGTACACATGACCTATCTGGCCTAATGTTAATACCATAACACTAACTTTAGATTTCCTCCCATTTCCAAATATTTAAAGTTTCTTTGCCATTATCATAAGTCATTAACTATTAATTTTCATGTTCATCATATATCAAAAGGATAGTGATGGCAAGATGCATATTTCTTATATTAAGCAAATACTGCTTTTACATGTCAACTAGAGTTTATCATCCAAAAGATTATATACACCAAAAAAGTATGTATCCCTCTTATGCAACTCCATCCTAGGAGAGATCATAGTGGCCCATTATATGTCCAAAATGAAGAATAGTAAACTCTGGGTCACATCACATTGTAGCAAAAAGCAAAAAGATTAGGTCGCCTGCATCTCCTCAGGTCCAACTCATCGTGACCCATGCATCTACAGTAATTTCAAGAGTCGCGGTCACAATGGTACAAACACTGTCAAGGTAATCCTCCCTATTAACAAATATACGAGCATCTAAGGCAATAGGCTCTATAGTGACCCTCCAAGGTAGCACAATATCAGCATCGTGACAAATAGTTTACCTAATCAATGTCTCATCTTCTAATGCTTCATGTGACACAGACATCCACCATATGGCCATGTTGCATGTATAGAACATACAACCAATACTGAAAGAAAGAAATAGAACGCAAGAAAATACTTCGTGAGCGAATGAGAGTACAAAAGTAAGAAATGTATAACGAGTTCTATAATCTCAGAATTCATCAGCAAAATTAAGAGAATACAAAATTATAAGGATATAGCAAATATTGCACCAAATATTCAAATAGCTATTATTCTTGCCATCCAACACATAGTATCAACTAATCAATTCTCACATTATTATATACATCTTGATCAATTCTGATAAACGTAAGGCTATTCTCATTATTTCAATCACCCATTATGTATTGACGTTCGAGAATTGATTATTAGCATTGCTATTTGTATTATCAAACAATTAGGTTAAGTAAATCATTATAAGTTTCTGAGCACTGTATCATAATTCAAGTGTTTATATAAACATGTACTCATAATTTACGATATTTCTTATTTGTATCTCGTACAATATCACAATCGTTACATACTATATCTCTGTAATACAAATACATTGTATGCATATGCGTATAACCACATAAATTTGTCCTAAAGACATAATGAATCTATGCTTTGTCTCAAAGACAGTTATCAATATATATATAGTTATCAATCATAACTCAGTATACAAGTGCTGTTTAATTAATCAGACTTCCTTTGTAAGGTCATTAATTGGTTCTCATTTCAACTATAGATTACCATTAATTGTTCATAATATTTTAGAACACCAATTGGTAGTTACGTTATAAGGTTGTTAAAGTGACTTTGGGTGAAAAGTCTTGACATTATTTTACTTCGAGTCAACTAGGCAGAAAAATTCTCTATTCCACTTCAAAACATAAATTTGAGAATCTTGTACAAGTTTAATATTTAATAAATTGACTTGTGACCAAATAAATAAAAATAGATAAATGATTTGTAGTTGTTCAATGTATATATTGATTTATACCATATCAATACTCTAGTAAATTAATATTATAAAAAATATAATATAATGATATTAATATTTAATATTCTAATATAAATTAATATAAAAAATAATATTACAATATAACTAATATAATATAAATAATATTATAATAATATAAATTATATAATTAAATAATAATATAATTATAATATAAATAATATAAAGATTTTTGCTAACTAAAATATTAGTATATTTATAAAATTATAGTATAGCCTATTTTGATTAGACTCTATTTTATTTATTTAGAATATATATATAATTTTTAGGTTTTTTTCCTTATGTTAACCATTTCAATTAATATTTAGAATTAAAAAAATTAAAGGTTAATTCAGCAGAAATTCTATGGACTTAGAAAGTATTGGTCCGCACATATTTCAATAAGCATATAAATAGATTTTTGTTCAATTAAAAGTTAATTAAATTTTTATTTGTTTTGATGTTTTGAAGTGTATTTCAAACTGATAATATACCAAAAGTATATTTATTGTATATTATAATATATTTACTATTCATATATTTGTATTATTTTAGGAGATTTTTTCTCATGTATGATTATGAATTTTTTTTTTGTTTGAATATGCACAATATATATTGTATTTGAAAGAAACATGTAGCCATTCTTTATATAGTTAAGAAGATAACTTTGATTATATATATGAATTGTTTCATATACATAATATAAATGAAAAATAAACAAGAAATATTCAAAATTGAATGAAATTAAAATATCAAATACATTTTTTGAAAGTACAAGAGACACTCAAGTTGTAATAGATTATTTTTATTCAAAAATATATATAATTAGATATATAAACAATTGGAAAAATATAATGAGATTGTTTGGTATTTATGAAGCTAAATAAAAAAGTTTGAGATTGTTGAAAAAAATTATACATCAGTAAGGAAGAATATTAATTGATCATATAGGTTTTTTCAAAGTATAGTTTTTTAGTTACTGAATATTTTTTTATTTTAATAAATTTATTTAAATTCAGTTTTTGCTTTTGATATTTTTATTTTATTTATTTTATATCTTTTAAGAAGTTTTTAAGCGCAATTTTATAATTAGATTTTTATTTGTTTTGATATTTTGAAGTGTACTAGAAACCAATACTATACCAAATGTATACTCATTATATACTATAATATATTTACTGTTCATATATTTGTATTTTATAGGAAATTTGTTCTTGTGTTTATGAATTTTATTGTTTGAATATATATAGTATATATTGTATTTAAGAGAGAAAATTTGTAGAAATTTTGTGTATATTTAAGAAGATGACTATGATTATGTATTTGAATTGTTTCATATACATAATATAAACGAATAATAAACCAAAATTATTCTAACTTGAATGAAACTAAAATATCAAACACAAATTTATAAAAAAATAAGGAACACTTAATACCCATTTTCAGTTTTGATACATTATTTTTATTCAGAAAGAAATGTAATTGAATATATAAACAATTGAAAAAATAAAATGAGATTTTTCATGAAATTGAACAAAAGTGTAAGAGATTGTTTCATATGCTAAAAATAAACCAAATGTAAACAAAAAATATTTCAAGTTTCATGCCTTTGAAATGTGTATTCCAATCCCTTTAAAAGTTTAAAATTAAATTGTTATTCCATTCTCTATTATAATGAATAAAAATAGTAGTTGTTTCATTTTGTAAATTTGAACCAAATCAGTAGGTGGTGGGGGGTGGATGGGGGATTAAGAAAACTACTCCAATTCCAGCCTTTGACTAATTTAGGAGTGTAATTAAGAAAACTATAATTCAGATCTTGGAAGTGACCATCACAATAGAAAGAGAAGAGAACGTGTACATATACAAGATTACATAATTGCCAAAAAAGAGCCAGAAGTTCACACAAAACCTTGAAAACATATGGACAGGGATACATATCGGGACTCACGACATGAACAGTGTGTTGTGAGTTTCGCTAAAAAATAAAAAAAAATTTACTTCCATTTTTGCCCCCCAATACAGAAGGGGCTATCAATTGAAGCGGGTTATTTTGAAAATTTAACCACCACGATTTACTTTTTCCAATCATGAGTTATCCAAAAAATATATAGCAGCTCTGTAAATTATCCACAGATTGCATTCTTCACATTTGAAAAGACAACCGTATTAGTATAAACTAGTCGTATATCTGCGCATTGCTCGGACTACTTATTAATAAATTATTTATTTATATTTTATTAGTGAAAAATTTAAATTATAGGATATATATAAATAATAAAATTTATACAGAGGGTTTATATAGATTGAAAAATAGTATAATAAAATTTTTTAGCATAAATAAATAGTATAATAAATTTCTATTAATCGTATAATAAATGGTATAGAAGTTTACTCCGAGGTTTAATGATGTTACATATAAAGTTTTAGAAGTGAATATCAAAATATAAAATTAGTCATAAATTTAATTTTTGGTACCATAATTTTTTAGTTATAATAAGATTAGTTTTTAAAATTATTATATTAGTATTAAGAGTATATATAGTAGTGTTTAAGTTGAAAAATAATACTAAATAATTATTATATTATTATACAATATGTAGTATATAAATATTTTTAGAATTTGAGTAGTATTAAAATATGTATAATATTGTTTTAGTTACAAAATAATACTAAATAAATATGCTGAATATTTTATTTTTATAAAAAGTCAGGATTTTTAATAATTTGACACATTAACTTTTAGAGTGAATACTCAAAGATGAAACAAACACTTGTCAAATTTTTGACTTAATAACTTTAAGACTCAAGATTTAATATATATTTATATATAGAAAAATAATACTAAATAATTATTATATTATTATATAATATGTAGTATATAAATATTTTTAGAATTTGAGTAGTATTGAAATATGTATGATAGCGTTTTAGTTACAAAATTACAAAATAATACTAAATAAATATGCTAAATATTTTATTTTTATTATTAAAAATATCATATTAGTATTAGAGTATATATAGTAGTGTTTTAGTTGAAAAATAATACGAAATAATTATTATATTATTATACAATATGTAGTATATAAATATTTTTAGAATTTGTGTAGTATTGAAATATGTATGATAGTATTTTAGTTACAAAATAATACTAAATAAATATGCTAAATATTTTATTTTTAATAAAAAATCAGAATTTTTAATAATTTACCACATTAACTTTTAGATTGAATACTCAAAAATGAAATAGACACTTGTTAAATTTTTGGCTTAATAACTTTAAGATTCATTAAGACTTAGGATTTAATATATGTACATAGAAAAATAATACTAAATAATTATTATATTATTATGCAATATGTAGCATATACATTTTTTAAGAATTCGAGTAGTATTTAAATATGTATGATAGCGTTTTAGTTACAAAATAATACTAAAAAATATGCTAAATAATTTATTTTTAATAAAAAATCATAATTTTTAATAATTTGATACATTAATTTTTAGAAAGAATGCTCAAAGATCAAATAGACACTTGTCAAATTTTTGACTTAATAACTTTAAGACTTATGATTTAATATATATATATATATATAATATAGATTGTTCAGAAATTTCTCAATCAATAACTAATTTTCCATAGATGTACCATAAGAAGAGGATTGGAAAAAATTATATTTTTCCTCTTCTTACCTATCTCATGTTTATTTTCTTGATCATTAAAATTGGAAAACTATTAATTTGTCTTCCTTTTACAGCTTCTTTTAAATCAAAATTTGTTTAGAAAGTCTATGTTCCAATATAGTTTACAATCTAAAAAGTACATCAGGTCTACCCAAGAATTACACATATTGACAAAAAAAAAAAAAAAACAAAAGAACAGAAAAAAAAGTTCTCAGGTCTTCTAAAATCCCATCGCAAAATGCCACCATTGCTTTGTTCTTTAAAGTTCTCTGTCCCCAACATATTTAGTTTCTTCAGAAATTTATACTAACCAATTATGTCTTTACTGCTTGATAATTTTGCAAGTATAGTTAAAATTGATGAACAGATTCATCATTAAAAAAAATTCTTAAAATCTGTGACGATATGCCATGCAAGAAAAGATATCTATGTGGACACTTATTTACCAATATTAATAAAAAATGTCTTAATATTTTAAAAAAAAAATTAGAAGCATCAATTTAAGTGTCTTAAAATAAATTAATTTAATGATACTTTAAATATTTGCATCATCTATTAGAATACTTATTTATCAACACCAGTAAAACGTGTCATTTTAAAAAAAATAGAGATATTAATTTAAAAGTGTCTCAAAATAAAATGATTTAATGACAGTTTTAATATCTGTGTCATTTATCCAATAGGACACTTATTTATCAACACTAATAAAAAAGGTGTCATCATATATATATTTTTTTAAATTAGAGACATCAATTTAAAAATATTTCAAAATAAAATAATTTAATGAGACTTTAATATTTGTGTCGTCTATTAATTTATTATTCACCTATCTTCATATACCTTCAATTTTAGCTCCTAATTTCACTGTATTCTCATAGTTTATCTCAAGCAAACAACAATAAATCAACCGGTAAACATATATAGTTTTTCATTATATTCACAAGATTTTAAATTTATAATTCTGAATATAAATATTTTTGCTTTGAATGGAGGAGTTTTCATTAGGATTTTGCCCATACATTGTAATAATTACGCAGCTATTGCTTTTTATTATGACGTTGTTGTGTTTTCTACAGTTGTTGTTCCATCATGTGCAAATAACACATTTAATTTTGAATCCACTCGCACTCTTTGTTTGCAAAATTGATTTTGTTATTATAGCCTTGCAAATTACGTGAAAGGTCTTAATGCATATTCTATTCTCTATCATTCAATTGTTTCTCAATTTTTGATCTAATGGGTCCTTATTTTTATATGTATAAAAAAAATGAAGCAGAAGAACCCAATTTCACCGGCCAAGAGTTGATTGATTGAGGCAGGCTCAAGTTCTTACAAGTGTTCTCTCATTCTGTTTCATCATATACATATAGATAGATAACAAAAATCCATTCACCTTCATAACTTCGACAGTCGAATGATTCTGCTCCTATATATTTTTTGGATTAATATACAAAGGGGTCCTTAAACTTGTGGCTCGGGATCAAATGGGCCCATTTTTTTTTTTTTCACAAATAAGCCCAAAACTTTTAATTTAAGACCAAATAAGTATGCTTTGAAAATGAATTTGGCGTGTGTATTTCACTGCAAATAAATTAACTAAACAAATATTAATTTTTCTTTATTTTATTAAATAATCATTTTTTGTCTTTTAATAAACTCAAAATCTTATTTAACCTAACCCTAATCACCACTATTATCTTCACTGCTTCAGAAATACCCCAAAAAACACCGTCATTATCCTCAAAATTGTTGGTCTGTTGTCGTTGGGTACTGTCTCGTTGCCGTGGCTTCTTGCCGCTGCGCACCACTATCACTCGTTGTCGTCGCTCACCACTGTCCTTCGTTGCCGCTGCTACTCATCTAACCCATTCACCCACCCACTCACTCACTAAATTGGAAACAACATTTCACATGGCCCAATCTACTTCATTCATCTAATTTCTCATTTCTTCTTCTTCTTTTTAATCTTTTATTGCGTAGCTTTTGGACATAAAGAGAGCTAGAATATAACATAATTGTTGCTAGAAATGGTAGTTCCCGTTAAAGAAGCCATTGCAGCTCTTTCCACATTCTCTTTAGAGGTAGGCTGCTAATTAACTAATTGAATCAAATTTCATTTCCAAAAACTTCCGAAATCTTGTTCTTCGAAAGCAATTTTTGTTTCTTTTACTATATTTCTGTTATGTTTATAGAATCTTTATCTTGATTTGGAATTTTTTTTAAATTATGTTGGAAAAAAAAGATGAGCACTCGGAGGTTCAAGAACCAGCTGCTATGGTTTCAAGTGAAAGAGGAGCAACTGTTAGTGCAGTTGGTATGTTTTGTCTCTGTCTCGTTCTTCTAATTTTCATTTTTTTGTAAGAAAAATGTTGAAGAGTGTATTTTTGCTTATGTTGTAGAGTATAGTGATATGGATATTGATACAGTTATTTTTGGTGGTGGTGAGGCTGCTTTTTGTCTAGACCCTGAATTATTGCAGGTTCCAGAAGTCTCTTCGTTTATGCTTAAATCTAGTCCTCATCGAGATGTTTGGAACATCAAAGAGAGCTGAAATGTGCTGGTAGTTGTGAATTAAGTGATGTTGTTTGGATAGTTAATTTGCAGTTTTAATATGGTTTCCATAGTTAACAACTTAACAGAAATGTGCTTTTTCTTTTTTTTGTTTACTGTTTTTTCTTCATTCTTTTCAGTATTAGGTGTGGTGGGTTTGTGTTCTTCTAGTTCGTGGCTTCTTTGTACTGTTGTGCGGGTTTTTGGTCTCTGTAGTTATTGTTGTTGTTGGGTTTTTGGATGGTGTCAGTTTTGGTTTGAGTTAATTCGGGCGGGGTTTGCTTCTATTGTTATAATTGTTTTCTTATATGTTTCGTTGGTAATGTATTGGTCTTGT
Organism: Mallotus repandus; assembly: GCA_949671775.1. NCBI lineage: Eukaryota > Viridiplantae > Streptophyta > Magnoliopsida > Malpighiales > Euphorbiaceae > Mallotus > Mallotus repandus. The sequence continues at coordinate 23,495 of CATIWM010142679.1, forward strand.
ATTTGGTCAGTTGGGTTTTATCTTGTTGTTAAGTCTGCGATTATTGGTTTTATGTGTTAGGTTCTGTTTCTTTGTTAGGCTATCGTTGTCATTAACAGAGGTTGCAAGGAAATTCACTTGTTTGGGGGAGCTATGAGTGTTCACATGAGAAACAGGATAACAAAGGCTTGTTGTGATATTTGGAACAACAAAGAGAGCTGCCCAGTTGAAGTTGATGTTGTGATATTTAGCTTAAGAGGTGTGGTAGTTGTCCTCTACTAGAAGGTGGCGGAGCAGGTAGCAGTGGTGGTGGTGGCCGAGAGAAAGAAAAGATCATTTTTCTTTTTAGTTTTATTTTTCTTTTAAAAATAAATTATTTTATTTTTTTAAACATTTAAAATGTGGACAAACTGAAAGTTAGAAATTTTATTAATATTATATTTATTTCACTCTCTTTATAAGGAGAGTGTATTGCACGCTCGGAATTTGTTAGAATTTTGGACTTATTTGGTCTTAAATTAGAAGTTTTGGGCTTATTTGTGGAAAAAGTAAAAATGCTCATTTGGCCCTGAGCCACAAGTTTAAGGCCCCCTTTGTGTATTAGTCCTTTTTTTTTACCAAATGAAAAGATATAATTAATTAATTAAACAAACAGTACAACACATTAAGAGGGCCAGATAGTGTAAAAGGCCGTAAACACATACAAGGCTAGAACAAATTAATGGGCTAACATTAATGTAGAGCCCAAGAACATAATTAAGGTTAGAACCCTAATTTGTTATGGAGATGAGGAGTGCCCGACGGCGGCAGTAGTAGCAACCGTTATAAGGTGGTATATACCTTCATGCCGACGAGCTTGCCTGAGCTAGTGGTGTCTTAGGCTGAAAGAGATGACAACGTCCAGACCTTGAAGAAGCAACTGCAAGCAGAATGGATGGAAGAAGATCAACCTCTGAACTGATTCATGCAAACTCCGGGGCTGCGATCGAGTTCCTTAGCATTAGTATTGCTATTCCTTGTAAGGGTAAGAACCTAGTGTTTGTGCGGCAAACTGAACCCTAACTGAGAAGCTTTAGTGCCATTGGAAGCAATGATACCTATTGAAGCAACAATATGGTGCACCCGCCCATTGAAACATAGGAATATCAAATAGATATCAAAACAGAGGCCGACATGATCGCCGAACCACCTGCACCACAATATCATATCATTGTTATCAAACAGAAACACAACTATGAAAAAAAGCCAAAAGATCAACAACAAAACCAACAACATCATATTATTGATATAAACAACCAAGAAAAAGAACAAAAAGAAAAATGGAAGGATTACTGGTAAACATTAGTATCCAATCCCTGAAAACACTAAATATCATAGCTAAGTTACTGTATCAGAGAACTTTTGAGAGAGAGAAAAGATAAGAATGTAGTCTATTGATGATTTGTTATCATATGCTATTGTAAATATATTGTCTATATATGATGTTGGCTTTATCATGAGGGCTACGAGTGTACTATAACTCATGTGATTCTTTTCCTTTTCACTTGTATGCATGAAAATGGTTATTGCATTTCCTAAATTTAATCTAATAATTATTTTTCTATTGGTGCTGCAATTTCTTAAGCAGTGTATGTATAGGTGGGAGTAAATTAGCATCTCTTGGCTTATTCTAGCAGTTATGGTTCTCTAAGTCCAACTAAGTACCACCTTTTGATGTTTTCTATTATCCAAATTGGAGTGGAATTGCTTTTCAAGTTTGTCATTTTTAACATAATTCTATTAGTTTTTTCAAATATATATTTCAATATATATTCGGGTGGAATAGGGACACTTGAAATCGTGTATTCATGGATGACAACTTGATATATTTGTCGATAGAGACAAGTTAATGTATAGTAATTTGATTCATTTTGAGTTGAACTTATTGGTTATATGATCTTTTTACATTTTGAGTTTTGGAAGTGCAGGGCCGGTTCTGCCTTGAGGTAGATGAGGCCACTACCTTAGGCCCCAAAAAAATTAAGGCCCAAAAAAATTAAGGTGTCAAAAAAATAAGACTCCAAAAAAATTAGGATATATAAGGCTCAAAAAAAAATTGAGGCCTCCAAATTAGGATATATAAGATCTAAAAAAAATTAGGGTATAGAAGACCCAAAAAAATTAGAGTATATAAGGCCGCTACAAAATTAGGATATCCCAAAAAATTAAAGTCCAAAAAATTAGACTATTTATCTCAGGCCTCATATTCACTTGATCCGGGCCTGTGGAAGTGATATTTTTAGAGAAAATTACAAAAAAGGGATACTTTTCTATCTAATTTATAATCAATTATCCTACCTTTTATATAAATTACAGGAGTGTCCATTTTAGTTTTTACGCGTGCCTTATTTTTTGTTTTGTTTTTAAGAGTGCCAATTTTACTTTTTTTTTAATTCCTCTTTTTTTTTATATTTTATATTTTTTTGCTTTCTTTTTTCCTTTTCTTTTTTCATTTTTTATTTCTTTTTAT
>CATIWM010142729.1:0-11508 GCA_949671775.1 Mallotus repandus
AAATTTATTAATTTTATTTTAATTATTTACTTATTGAATTTAATATAATAAGACTTATAAAATTATGTTATCTAATTTGATTTATATCAAATAAAATATAAGTAGACCAAAATATATATTTTTAACATCATTATCACTAAAATTTTAATTAATATAATTTTGTTAGAGATAAAATAGAAATTAATATAATTAAAATAGGAAACATACTTTCAATTAAATTAAAATTATATGTTAATTAATTTCATATTTATTAGCGATAAAATAGAAATTAACATAATTAGAAAGTAAATATACTTTCAATTAAGTTAGAATTACATTTTAATTAATTTAATTTAATTTAATTTCTTTAGAAGTAAAATAGAAATTAATCTAATTAAAATAGGAAACATATTTTCAATTAAATTAGAATTATATTTTAGTTAATTTAATTTTATTAGAGATAAAATAGAGTTAACCTAATTAAAATAGAAAATAGACTTTTTATCAAATTAAAACTATATATAAATAAATAAATTTTATTTTATTTTTATTAGTAAATGACAAAATTATTCAATTTTTATATAATAATAAATGAAAACTTTTCATAATTTGCCTGCCAATAAACACAAATCAAATAGATGAAGAAATAGAATTTGGACATTATGTATGTTACATACGGATAATTGATATATAGACATATGAATATGAGGATGATATTATAGATTAATCTATATCTATATTAAATTAAGCCTATATATTTCTATAGTACAATTGTATACACTGTATACACTAGAATAAAAAAATGGATAATAACACTTTTTTTTTATTTTATATATAAAACTATATATATATTTATTGTATATAAATTATTTATTTATATTTATATAGAATATAAATTGTATATAATAAAATATAGTATTAATATAAATTAATATAATAAAAATTATAATATAAATTAATATAAATATATAATAAATATATAAAATAAATAATATTATGATTATATAGAATTCTATAATTCTATATAATATAAATTATTACAAAGAGTTATTTATGTGGAAGCTATAAATATTTTAATCCTATTTGCTGTGATGTTCATGAATGGTTCAGAAAAATATAAAGATTTTTGTCTTTGGACTATTGGAAGCGGAGTTACTTCATTTGTTTGTACAAGTATTTTTGTTTTACTAATTACTATTATTCCAGGTATGTCATGGTACGAGATTATTTGGAATACAAAAACAAATAAGATTATAGAACAAGATTAATAAGTAATGGTCAACAAATTGGGATTCATATCAACATACTTTTTTATTCCATTTGAATTCATTTCAATAATTCTTTTAGTTGCTTTGATAAGTGCGATTGCTGTGACTCATCAATAAAAAATCTTTAAAATTAGTAACTCCAATCCATTTGTTCTATGTTATCAAATTTCTTTTCTTTTAATTCTATTTAAAAATAAAAAAAATTATTTATATATAAATTCTTTTATTTGATCTGTTACATTATTATTTCTTTGTTTGGTACTTGTGATATTCTTATTATAGTCAATAATCAATTCAATCTGTTGATGTTGAATTGTTGTTTAAATTGAAATAAATCGAAATTGATAAGGAGTTGGTCAATGATGCTCGAACATGTACTTGTTTTGAGTGCCTATTTATTTTCTATCGGTAACTATGGATTGATCACGAGTAGAAAATGGTTAGAGCCTTATGTGCCTTGAACTTATATTGAATGCCATTAATATAAATTTTGTAACATTTTCTGATTTTTTGGATAGTCGCCAATTAAAAGGAAATATTTTTTCAATTTTTTGTTATAGCTATCGCAGCTGCTGAAGCAGTTATTGGACTAGCTATTGTTTCGTTAATTTATCATAATAGAAAATCAACTCGCATCAATCAATCAAATTTATTGAATAAGTAGGATTAAGTATATAGAATATAATTTTCATTGGGTTGACATGTATGATACGTAACTTATCCGACCATGTTTGTGAAAAGGTACGAAATTAAAGTATCTTGGCTCTATCCCACAAGTCGATCCAGAATTCAATAGAAAAAATTTTAATAAATCATTGATTCGTCTAGTGTACGAAATATATGATGACTCATTTAGAAATTTACTAGATTGAATTTTTTTGATGTTAAAAAATTAGAAATTCAATGTCGCATTTAGTAAAGATTTATGATACATGTATAGGGTGTACTCAATGTGTTCGGGCCTATCCCACAGATGTATTAGAAATGATACCTTGGGATGGGTGTAAATCTAAACAAATCACTTATACTCCAAGAATAGAGGACCGTTTCCATTGTAGGAGATGTGAATCCGCCTGTCGAACGGATTTCTTGAGTGTTCAAGTTTATTTATGGCATGAAACAACCCGAAGCATGAGTCTAGCTTATTGATACTTTTCAGAGAAATCCACTTGAATCCATTTTGATTTTTTGTTTACTAACAAAAACCCGTACTCGAAAAAAATAATACAAATAAATAAATATATATATATATATATATATAGGTATATTGGTGCCAAAAATCACAACCTTTTCGACTTATTGCATTTATATACTGACCTTAAAAAATTGGCAAAACTAACCCAATTTGAATTATTTGTTGCAATTACAGTACAAATTGGATTTCCTCAAAATTATGGACAATATTACCCCTCTTCAGGATATAAATGCAATAAGTCGAAAAGGTTGTGATTTTTTGCACCAATATGCCTATTTGAAACGGAGGGCCCAAAGAAAGAGGAAATATCAAACATATGGAAAACGTTTAGTTCAAGCTGCTGCTTTAGAATTTCTTGAGAAAGCAGCTCGAGAACTTCTTGGTAATAGCACAAGTGATTTTAAGGGTGCTGTACAAGTTAGCATGTTAGATGAAGATGATATGCATGTGGGCTGACTTTTTGTTGTAATGGTAACTCCATATTTACATCCACAAATTAATATTTCATTGCCCATGAATAATTTTATTATTTCACTTTTATTATTATTGTAATCTCGTTCGAGTTTATTAGTACTAGCATTAATTAATGATTGTAAATCAGAAGATTCGTAATGATGTTTGGACTCTTTTTTGGGTAAGGCCACTTAAAGCTCAAACACATATGCGTATATAGTTAATTCATTATTGTCGTTATTTCACTCGTGTCTTGTAATCATTTTATGAGAGAGGGAAAAAGCAACAAAATAAGTCATCAAAGTTTTCAAGACTTGAAGCATTTGGGTTTGTAACAATTTGATAAGGGAAAGAAAAAGTTGCACGTTGTTAACATTTTCAAGACTAGTTTGTTCCTAAGAGTATGCTATTTATAGGTATTTAAAGAATTCAAAATTCTTTTTCAGTACTGCACTTTTTAAACCTAAATAAATAAAAATAAACATAGAAATATTAAAAACAAAGTTGAGATTTATAGATGAAGGTCAATTTTAGATCTGCTCAGTCTTCTTCATCTTAAGAATTTTATTATTTTTTTTTAATATGATTTTCAGTGCAATAGGGTGATAATCCCAAATACTTATGTACACAGAAAAAAAAATTGTATGAAGCTCACAAAATTGAACTGAAACCCTTAAATGTAGAAACTTCTCTCTTGAAAGATTTTTGTTTCCTATTTTCAGGTGTATTACTTACCTTTGAATTTACAACACATCCTAATTAGTTACAACGCTTGGATATATTTACTGTTTGGAGTGTACTACCTTAAAAAGGATGCCGCTTGTTTAGTGAGCAAATTTGATAGGGGAGAATCTGTATAAAATTCAAAATCAAAGGATTATCTAGTGGTCATCATGCTCGATATCATATAGGCAGGTGGGTTGGAATTTTTAGTGCTAATCTTTTTTTGCCCAATTTTGCATTTAGTTGAGCATTTTCTTCACTAATTGTGCCTGTAGTTATTTTGCAGGAGAAAAAATTGCTTGACTTGCCTAAATTGTTGGATATATGTGCCATTTATGGTCATAAAAATGAAGATGGCCGAGATCAACGAAAAAAATGACGTGGTTGTGGTTCCCACGGAAGAGGGGTAATATTGTCCACAATTTTGAGAAAATCCAATTTGTACTATAATTGCAACAAATAATTCAAATTGGGTTAGTTTTGCTAACTTTTTAAGGTCATTATATAAATGCAATAAGTCGAAAAGGTTGTGATTTTTGGCACCAATATGCCATATATATATATATATATATATATATATATAATGTTTTTGAGCATGGATTTTTCTAGTCCAAGTGTATCTTACCTTTACCATGAATTATTTTATTATTATTATATTAAATATACCTTTACCACGAATTATTTTATTATTATTATATTAAATATACATATATTTATTATAGTTCATTATATATATGATAATTATTATGTATATTGATTATTATAATTATACTAATATAATTATTCCTTAAGTCCCATAGGTTTGATCTTGTAGAATCTGACCCATTTTTTGATTGAGAGAAGGGTACGAAACAAATCAGATTGATTTTTTGATCAAAAGAACTATGTGAAATCTTCAGTTTTTTCCTCTTTCAGTATCCCTATCCCATAGGTATAGCATTTGAATCAATAAAGAACCTTTCTTTTATATATGTATGAATCGATATTATTATATTCTAATTCCTTCCCGACACCTCAATATTAAATTCAAATTGAAAGTGATTGAAAGTACAGTAAGAAAAAAAAAATCTTCAATCGCGATTTATGTGAAATTTCTATTATTTCTTATGCAACTGCTACAAGATTAACAATTCCATGAGCTTGGGCTTCTGCTGTTGACATAAAAACATCTCATTCAAAAATCATAATGATTTATTAGGGGGAGAGCAAAAGGAACTAGAAGAAAATCCATTTATTTTGAAAGATCATGGATCATCTCTAGCAAGGAAATAAATATTGATGAAAGAGTGAATATTTGCTTGTGAAGTTTTTAGATTATAATTATGATATTAGATCCCTAAATTATAGAAATCTAATAAAATAATCTAAAAAATTTGTAAAATTTGTTATAAGATTATAACAAAAACAAGATTATCAAAATAAAATAGAAAGAGTTATCTATAATTTTTTATTTATATGTTATATATTAATTATCAATAATATTAATTATTAATAAATTATTAATATTTATTTATAATTAATATTATCTATTTACATATTTATTATTTATATATATATATAATTATAATATATATACTGAAATATAATAAATATACATGCCACTTAGTGGGTTAATTGTTTAAATGGTTACTAAACTTTAGTTAATTTTTCAAAAATGTTACTTAACTTCAATTTGTGAATTTTGGTCACCAAACTTTGATTTTTGTTTCAAACATAGTCTATTTTTAAGATTTTAAGCCTTAAAGTTATATAATATTACAATTTTAGTCCAAAAAATTATTTCTTTGCAAATAAGTTCATAGGTTTTAAAGATAATAAATAAAATAAAAATATATATTTTTGTTTTCTCCATGCCTTCCATTGTAGAAAGTTTTTCCATTATTTGTGTTTATTTGACTGGTCTAATACTAACAGTTTGATAGTTTTAAGACAAGAATTATTTAACGCATGATAGGAAGATGTTATTATTCACCAAGAATTTCATAATAAATACTATGACTGTGTTGCATACAATAGAAAGTTATGTATTATTAATAATATTATTATATTTTTAGATCATTTGCTTGGTTTATATTAAAATAATTGCAACATAAATGAAAAATCAAATAGATAGTTCGGATTCTAATAATCCATCAGGATTGACTTCATTCAACAACATACAGAATGAAGTGAACCAACTCCTTGAGCAATTTCATGCTAAAGGAATTCTTGGTGATTCACCAGAAAAAAAGACAAGCCTTAGCCATTGAAGTAGGAAGACTGGTGAGTGAAAGGTTAGATGCTATGAAAAGGAAGAAAGCTTTAAAAGCTCTAATGAAAGAAAAAGAAGTACAAAAATTGAAAAAGGAGAAAATGGTCCCCTATATAGCTGACCTTGCTATTAAAGCAGCCAATATGAATAACAACAATCTAGCTTAAGACCTTAGAAAATCCAAGAACAGAGTGACTCGAAGAAAGAGTGAATTTAAGAATTATTTTCTCAAGAACAGAGAACATTTGGGTCTTATTGTTAGCTCTCGATACGTTAACGAGTTTGAGAAGCCAAAAGAATTTAGAAATTCTAGATCGCATTCTTCTTGATCCATGAGTAGCTTTTGGTTTCTGCCTCAGAGAAAGCAGGCTCACCTTGAATGGTATCAGAGCCAAGGGAAGAAAAAATATTGGGAATTTCTAAAGATCTTTGTAAAAATGGACAAAATTGAAAAATCAAAAGATGAAAATTCTGTATAAGAACCATTTTTTAAAATAAGATAAAAGTTGAGTAACCAAAAAGTCACAAATTGAAGTTTTATAACCAAATTGAAATCACTATTAAAGTTTAGTAATCATCCGTACAATTTACCCGCCACTCAGCCAAAGAAATATAATTGAGAGTTGGCCGAAATGAGCACTAAAAACTTTTTGAGAAATCTCCTCTAAATCGCTAGTATGGCTATCGAAATCATGAGCATTAGCATATAGGTTCCAGATCCAAGTGGTAGTATCTGGTCCTTTAGCTATTGTTCTTGAGAAATGACCCAGTCTGGCCCATTCCTCGAAAGAAGTTTTGATGGGATCCCTATCTTTCAATACATAATCTAATGTTTAAAAGAAATTCATATATAAATGTATCGAATTCGAAATGCCATGCTATTATTACTTGATATTTATATTTTAATATTTTATTACTTAATATTTATATTTCAATATTTTATATGGCGAAGGCATAGTTTTCTTTTTTCTTTCAAATAAAAACCCACTGGCGTCAAGCATGCGAGAATGCTAAATGTTTGGTAATTTTTCCTCTGACTAGGATAAATGATCCCATTGAAGCAGCTAATCCGATGTACATTGTTTGTACATCTGGTCGCACAAATTGCATAGTATCATAAATAGTTATTCCGGGTATTGCCCATCCATCGGGAGAGTTTATAAACAAATATAAATCTTTGATCTCGCTCTCGATACTAAGATATACCATAAGACCAATAAGTTGATTCAAGATCTCACTATCAACATCTTGACCTAGAAGAAGGAATATTTCTCGATAAAGTCAGTTGATTAGGATAAAATTCTATCCTCTAGGAACCGTACATGCACCTTTTGACGTATACAGTTCAACAAAAATCACAAAAATAAAATAAAGAATCAATGTGTAGATTTGAACCTTCCTTTTTTGATAGTGAGTACTTTTTAACTTAAACTCTTTTTTTTTTCTAACGAAACGACTTTTCTTCCAATTTTCAAGTAAGATAAGTTTTAACCCTATAAAAAATTATTAAACTTATTAAACAAACTTCTCATTCATGTATTTTTTCATCGAGATTTAATTCAAATCACGATGGCATTCTCTTGTTCCTGAATGGGCTTCTTCAATTCTTTTAGGTTTGTGCTATACTCCGAGTAAGGATTTGCCCGATTTTTATTTGCACATATAGAGCAAATGCCCTAATACCAAGCCTTTTTTTCTTTTTTTTTTAATTCATTTCATACCTTATGTCAAATATTTGACATATTCGTTATTATATTATTATTATTTGACTGAGTCTGAGTAGCAGTTTGAAATTCTCCCTACTTCATAAATAGAATATGATACAAGTAGTAATCATAATGGATATATTATTAATTGGGTTCTTCTAAATGGAGCCTGGATACCCAAACAAGCCAACCATAAATTATTCTAGTTGATAAAATATTAATCTAAGTACCTCAAGAGTATAGATCTAATTGGATTTCATTGCACTTCACACTCCAAATTTTGGATGATTTAATCAATCATTCTTGGGTAAAGCAGAGCATATCTGACATGACCTAAAACCTAGAGGTCATGATCGACGCTAGGGAATGGGAATTTACACGAATCCATAACCTATAGCAAGCCTAAACCACAACTTTCACACCAAACATAAACACAAATTTAAGAAAGAATTAAAACTTTTTTTTTCTTTTTGTAAAGAATTTTCCATAAGTAACATCGCAATAAAATAATTTTACAAATAGTCAAGTACAAGATCATTGTCAAAAGCATCATAGCATACTACAACAGATACATACTACTACTGCAGCATCTAAGAAATACAAACAAATGATAGTTTAAATTTATATAAATCAGCTAGTGAAGAAAGGGTACGATGAAGAGGATAACTGGGGGAGGTCTGAAGGGAGGAATCCTAAAAGAAATAATTGAAGGAAATCAGACCTCACTGAGTGAATCATTATTATATGTATGCAACCTAAGGGCCCAAACACTCAAGCACCAGTATAATAATATTTGTATATTTATATTTATTTAGTTTCTACATGCATTTCATGCAAATGCTCCAAAAACATTTATTTTTTTTATTAATACAATTGATAGAAACAAGTGGAGGATAGGAGCAGAACCGTAAGAATTTCGTAACTTCAATCACTGGCCAATAGGCCTATTTAATTCCAAATAGCATTTATCTTTTCCAATTGGGCAGAGGGCCGACCCCGAGAACCTGAAAGGTTAATTGAGCTACCACAGCCTTACCAATGGCATGACTGGCCCCGAGACCCTAAAAGGTCAACTGAGCTGCTATAACCACACCCCTCTCTATCCACAAATCTCAATAAATCATTTTAACCATATCTTAAACGATATAATCTTATATCAATCAAACTTTCATAACCTAGCATCTAGCATACTGATGCACACAGTCCTAGTGTAGTCCACTAGGTAGCATGTTCTACGACTATCTTAAAAAATATCATATCAAAAATAAAATAATGAAACCATATTAAAATATGAGCAGAATCCAAATTACACAATTAATATTCACACACACACACACACACACACATGAAAACATATATAATAATAATAATAATAACTAAAATTTAATGCAACATAGCATATTAAATTCATATTTTTATTGAAATATGGATGCCAATAACGATTTCTACATGCAATGCATACATATAATAATAACTTATAGGTATAATGCACTCCTCGGTACTGACTCGATTAGCCCTGTCCTAAACGCCCATCTCTTGGTGCTGCTCAAATTGAGACAGTTCCCGAAGTTAAACGCTGCAATTGACGGAGAGGAACTACTACCCTAAGTAAGACGAACAAAAAGAGACCAATGGCAGAGGCTATATGGCTGAAACTGGTGATGGGGGCCTCTCCTTTTCACGGTTGGCTGAAGAAAAATGGAAGGGAAGAGAAGAAAGGTGATCGGTCGAAGTGGGAAGGGCTGTCAATGTCATCTGGAGTTGCTGGTGGCAACCGGCGGTGGCTGGCCAAAGCAGGCAGTGGCAGTGGTAGCTGATTGGATCGAGAGGGGAGAAGAAAAGAAGAAGAAGAAGAGAAAAGGAAAGAAAAATTTCACGACCTGAACCGAAGGTACGTGACCGACACTAGGGAATTGGAATACATAAAGTAACTGAAACCCGTAGTAAGCCTAAGAAATTTTTCACAAAATAAAAACAATGCACTTACCAAAAAAAAATCATAATAAATGCACAATGCTAAATGCTAAAAGCATAAAACAATATTCTTCAAATACAACATCTCAAGTCACGTAAAAATAGAATACCGATAGTACATATTTTTGAATTAACTACTGCAGTGTCTAGAATTCAGTTACACAATATACAATTCAAGTCAACATACATAGTGCAGCAGGTGAAGAATGAACTTGGCACAAACTGGGGATACTAGCAGACAGACTGTGAGGTCCTGAAAAAAATAAGTTGAGGGGAATCAGACCTTAATGAGCGAATTAATTTTATAAAATGCATGCTGGTTTTAAAACCATTTGTTAAAACCCTTTTTAAAACAATATTGAATAAAATACTTATAATTATTAAAATCATTTACTTTTCTTGATAATATTTATATAAAGTCTCTTTAAATCTTCTTAAATTAATTTAATATGAAATCCTCGTACAAAATATTTAAAATAATTATTTTGGTGGAAAACTGGTAGAGCACCTAAACCATTATTCTACTAGCCTTTCGGCTCTCTTTATTCCAAGTGACTGCCGTCTCGAGAGCCAGCTCAACCGAGTTACTGCCACAGTCATTTCACTTATTCCATATTGATGTCCCGAGAGCAAGCTCAACCGAGTTACATCCCTTTTTACCGGCCCGAGAGTTCTAGCTCCACCAAGCTCTAACCATTCACTCTTGCCCGAGGGTACACACTTTCCCGAGCCCAATTCACATATTAATCACATATCGAGATCTTACCCATGCACACGTGGTCCTAGTGACACCCACTAGGTAGCACATTCTACTAATATCTCCAAATCAATTCGAATTATAAATAATTAAATGAAGTAAATAAATCATTAAATAACGAATAAATAAATGATTAATAAACAAATAAAACATAACAAAAAAATTTTCCTTTAAACATGCTTTCAATTATTATTCATAAGTCAATCATATAGTCATTTCTTTATTATTTTTAATTGCTAGAAAAATATACTGAAACACACACAACACACATTTCATAAAATTAATTCACTGGTTGAGTGTGCGGGGCGACGCGTTCTCTGTTGTCCTGGTACTACAACTTGTGCCCCGGAGTTCTCCAAAATAAATGATATTTATTTAAAATATGCTCGTAGGATAAAGTAATTAAATTCATGAGATTCTCAAAATGAATAAAATCATGAAATGAAGGAATTGACTCTATCTAGGACACAATGCTAAACATACTCAGAATTTCACATATATCGATGTCAAGTTTTCCGAGAAATCTACCGAAAATTCGGCAGAATCTTCCTTGTAAAACGGACACCCTTCTACTAAAAGTAGAGTCGATCCTACACGAAAAACACTTCTATTCACCACACTCGGATCAGACTCCCAAATTACACACAATTTCTGACCGAGATCAACAACAACACTACCACAAAGTATATATATATATATATATATATATGAGTTATAAAAATATATAACAAAATTTTATAAAAATTAATTGGGCTATTTGAATAATAATTTCTTTTAAATAATTATCATATATAAAAGCCCAATTCATTTAAACTATTAATATTTCTCATTTGATATATATTAATATATGTACTCAACATTTATTATTTATAAAATTCTGGAAAATTCATAAAAATATATTTTAACACTAAATATAATTAAATCATCAAATAATTAAATACTATAATATTTATATACATTTATATTATTTCCAGAAATTAATCTAAAATCAACAAAATATACAAAAATACTAATTTAGCTAATAAAATTAACTTATACCTTCTAATAATCAAAATTATCATTATACATGTTAATTACTATAAATTTACCAAAAATCAATTTAAAATCAAATTACACAATTTTCTCTAAAATTCATATTTTTCACATATAACTTCCAAAAATTATAATAAATTATCTATAATTAATTTTATAAAATTTTCTTC
>CATIWM010142763.1:0-24545 GCA_949671775.1 Mallotus repandus
ATTATCATCATCATCATCATTATCATTATTATTATTATTATAATAATATTTTTAATAAAATATCAAGGAAAAGTTCAAATTAATCCTCCTTCTATGCTAAAGCTCAATTTAGTCCCTAAGGTTACTCATGTAAACAAGTCAACTAGATACAATTCATGAAAAATACACATAATCAAATGGAATGGTTTAATATGCATATGTTCACATAATATTAATTATGGATGAAAATAGTGATGTTACAAATTTAATTATGAAGAGATGAGGTGAATGGTAAAGTCACGTAATTAACTAACAGAAAGTATTAGTTAGTTAATTAAAAAATTTTGAATAAATAATGTGTGTGTATATATATATAATTGATTTAAACCCAAAACCCAATTGCCTTAACTGCCCATCTTTGATTTATTAAGACTTATAGGTCTAAAATTTCTGTCCAAAATTTTCCTCCAACAAAACTTATTGGGAGGAAAAATGATTATAAAATCTAGCCCTGGCCAATGGCCAGTTAGGACCCGGAACCAGTCTGGTTAAAATTGGCCCAAAATCAGTTTGTAACTGGTCAAATTCAGAACCATCCTGAATCGGTCAGGAATCGGGGGACGACCGGTCCAAAAAAATTTGAATCATTAACCGGAATTTTTTTTAATTATTATTCTTTAAAATTCATACTGCTACTAAGTATTTTTATTATTATTGTTCTCTATTATTGTTATTATTACTACTACTACTACTACTATTACTACTACTACTCATGTTATTATTATTTCCTCAAATTTTTTTATTTTCTTGATAAATATTTTATTTTCATTAAATCAAATGACAAGTTCAAGTGGAAGAAGAAGAAGTCAATTTGAGCATCAATCACAACCATCTATTGTTGATTTAAAAAATATTATGGATAATTTAGAAGATTCATTGTTAATTTTTTGTAAGAAAATTAAGTTCAAGCCTTTAATTTTTTCTATTATTTTTATTGTTAATTTTAATTCATTTATTATTTAAAATTTATTCACTTCAATTTTTAATTGCATTAGTGTTTTTGACTTAATTTGAATTATTTTAAAAATTGTTACAATATTTTAAATTATTTAAATACATTTGTTAATTAAAAAATAATAAAAAATTTACAACCGAAACTCGGGTCGGAACTGGCCCTGAACTGGCCAAGGCCTAGTTTCGGTCCTGTTCCATAAACCAGGGAACCAGAACCATGGCCAGGGTAAATTCTTTCATTCTTCTTTTCTTTCTCAATTTGGGAAAAAAACATATTCTCCTCCTTTTCTTTAAATATCTTTCTCAATTTTCCTGTCCTAAAAATTCATCCAGCCCTAAAAATTCATCACCTTTCTAACAATAAATGACGAGGAATATATTCCAATAGCAAAATCGTACGAGGCGGACAACATCGGAGAAGCAGAATTAGTTTGTGAGTTTACTTTTGATTTATGTAATTCTACTAAAAAATTATATTATAAATTTATATCGAGTATAGGCAACTCCGTTGTAATTCACACTTTGTTGTATTGCGAGGAGGATTTTGTATCACTACCCATGTTGTATGTTAGAAAAGATTATAAAAATGATACCTTCAAATATTTTATTGTGAAATTATAATCTTATGGTGAGAATCATGATTATAAATATAAACTTCAGTTAAGGTTTTGTTGTGGTGATTTAAACTTAATAGCCTTCAAACCTATGGGATCAAACTAGAAGAATGAAAATTACATTATTTTGTATTTGAAACAAGTATTTAAAACACTTTTAGAATTTAATTCTGAAGAGATATGGCGAATGATAAATGATACCAGAACATAGGATTCGACCCACGAAAATGAAGCCCAATAGGCCTATAAGGCTTAGAAATCATGTTCATCTTCTTCCTCACTCTTGCCTGGACTGAAGAAAACCTTTACACCATGATAGCTATAGGTGCAAGTACAACCCAAAGAATCAATCGGTAAGGGACACATTAGCATTACAGGGGAGAATCCGTACACCAAATCGCCCCCAACACACCTGCGTGAAGATCCCATAACCACTCCAAAACAACTGCAACAACTCTGCCAAAGTTAAGTATATGGCAGATCTTTGTGCGATAAAGGTGACGTCCCCTGGTGTGCACCCAAACCATACTAGCTCACCAAATGCCAGCTTGCATGGATGTGCTTGGCCAAGAAAGGAGATACAACCATGTGAACAGTACCCGCTTCCACTCACCAAGTGACACCTGAAACCGGTAAGCCAATATATATACAACTATGAGCAGAAATGAAGGCAAGTAACCCTAAAACCTTGAAAAACCCTAGTTCTCTCATTATCCTCCTTTCTTGTCCTTTTCACTTGACCGTTAGAGTGAGCTCGTTAGGACCCAGCTGGTGAACTCCTTCATCGGTTTCTATTTTGCAGGCACTCACATCACCTGAAAACGGACCGACATAATCAATAAAGTCACATAATTAACTAATAGTAACTGTTAGTTAGTTAATTAAAAAAATTGAATAAATAATGTGTGTGTATATATATATATATATATATTTATAAGTGATTTAAACCCAAGACCCAATTGCCCCAAGTGCCCATCTTTGATTTATTACGGCTTGTAGGTCCAAAATTTCTCTCCAATATTTCCCTCCAACAAAACTTATTGGGCGGATAAATGATTATAAATTCTAGCCCTGGCCAAGGGCCAGTTCAGGCCCGATCAAAACTGGCCTAAAATCGGTCAAAGCTGGAACCAGCCTGAACAGTCCCAGAACCGGGGGAAGGCCGGTTCAAAAAAATTTGAATCGTGAACTATAATTGTTTTTATTATTACTCTCTAAAATTTATACTACTACTAAGTATTATTTTTATTATTATTGCTCTCTATTAGTATTACTGCTACTACTCATTAATTGATCATGAAAGTCTCTCTCAAGTACTCCTACAATTAATTGATTATGAAAATTATCTGATTATATAGCTCTCACTAACTTGAGCAATTAATCATATTCAATTTTTAAAGCAAAGCTTTTTAAAGGAATATTAACAATCAAACTGTCTCTCAATTGATTCAATTTGATTAATAGATTATTATTGTGGTCTTAATAGAATTAATCTCTCGATCTAACCCTATTGTCTAAATCAATTCAATGGGTGATCAGTCCAAAGAAAGCATTAAGTTCAATAACAATCATGGAATGAGAATTGGTCGATTAAAAGTTTAACGCAATTAAGTTCATGCTGAGTCGGGTCTAAAGACCTTAACAAATAATTTAGCTACTCATAATGATTGGAGGAGAATAAGCACAAGTAAAAGATCCAGACGTATTCATATTAATATAAAAATTAAGGACAAGAAGAAACAGTAAAAGAAAAACCCCTTTTGAATCCATTTTATCCAAAATGATGTTTGCATTCTTAACACTTGAATCTTCCACTCTTGATCCAAATCGACTTAATCCTTTGAGTAGTTGAAAAGAAAAAGATCACAACTAAAATTAATTGCTCTTGATGAAAAAAAAACTAAAACTAAACTTTTCTAAATTCGGCCAACCTCTCTCAAAGACGCAAAATAAGACTATATATATTGTTCCTTCTAAAAATCCTAAAATAAACTTTCCATTAAAATCTTATCTGGGGCGCATGGCTGTGTGCCCAAATGCGCATGGTTGTGTCGAATTAGGACTTTTAACTTGGGTGGAATCAGGCTTGGTTGTGTGTCCTCAAGCACACAGTCGTGCCTAATTAGCTGACTGACGAGCCATTATTTTTTAAATTAGGTATGGTTTTGCACCTGAGGTCACATGCCCATGCTTGGTTGGTTTCTCTACGGGGGTTTATGATGGGCTTAGGATGGTCATGTGCCCTCAGGCACATGCCTGTGTGTCTAGTCCTTCGTCTAGGAAAGTGTGCACTTATTCACTTTCATAAAAATTTTGAGCTTTACTCTTTAAGTACTTGCCTTGGCACCTCATACATCAACTCTACATTGAGCACATGTAAATATAAATTACTAAAAACATAATTAAACTACTGAAATTTTTAAAAATCTAGATGCGACTTTTTTTTTAACTAAACATGTCAATATTCAATGTTAACCTAGACTCTAAACACCTAAAATCTAACAAATTAGCACTCAAAAAATATTATTTTTCATGTTTATCATCTATCAACACCCATAGCACTAGAAACACAAATTCAAAAAAATAAAATGAAAAAAAAATAGAATTCAAGAATCACTCAAGTGTCAATAACAAAAAAAAAAGGCACTCACTCATCCAATTAAAAAAAAAAAACCTATACTATGGCAAAAATCTATTAACATCTATAGTATCAGAAATACAAATAAAAAACAAAATTAGAAAAAAAAAGAAGAAAAAAAAACATCGATCATAATGGTTTGAGATTTCTTTGCTGCTGGAAATCTATTATTAATTGAATTAATTTTGTAAATTTTATTATAACTAGTGATAAGTTTGATTGAAAATACATAAATTTGATTAATTTTGCAAAATTAAAAGAAAAAGAGAAAAAAAAGAAAGCGGCATACAACGTGAAAAAATATAAAAAATATTTATGAAGGCACAGAGAAAAAAGTAACCACAATTTAAGAAAAGTTTGGTTAAATAACAATGCACATTGTAATTTTACCTATAAAAAATAAAAAAAAATTACAAAATTCAAATTTAGTTATTAAAATTGAGGCCCAACATGAATATTTGAATAAGGGTTAATAGAACAGCCCAGCCCAAGCAATTAATTGTATTATAGGCCCAAATGGATATATCTTCTTCAAACTGAATCTTTTAGATTTATTGTACCATTGATACTATAATTGTGGCTCATATTTTAAAATAGTACTAAATTTTTAATTTTTTTTTTTAGCTATTAAAATTTTACTTTTTTTCTTTTCAGCACCACAATTTCTATTTTTACTACAGATTAAAATACCTTCAATACATCTGATCAAATTTAGTATAAGTAACGATCGGAATAAATATATTTTTAATATATTCACCATATAAACATTTTATTAAACAGTCTAATAATTTTATTGACCCCATAAAATAAATTTTCTTTATGGATCCCATAAAATAAAAATTTAGCAAATTTTATTTTACGAAGTTCATAAGATAATTACGCTGTTTAATTATATATTTATATGATGAATATATAAAAAATATACTTATTCAGATTGCCATTATATTAAATTTGATATGAAATTATTAAAGGATTATGATATATAAAAAATAAAAATTAAAAAATAAAAAAATTAAAAATTTTATACCATATTTTATACCATATTACTCTCTGCCTGCGCAATAAACCTTGTTTCTTTCTTTGTTCTTACTTCAAAGTAAGACACTTGAATTGAAGAATAATTTTTTTCCCCAAAAAAAAAAAAATTATTATTATTACTATTATTATTATTATTATTATTATTATTATCTTCATTAATCCTGATTTAAAATCAATTTTAACTAATTAACCTCTGCTAAACCTCTAATTTTCTGCATTATATTATATTATTTTCAGCTTACAGAGATCCATCGCTCACTGTTTGATTCATTTGCTTTTTTCAAACAACCAAAATGATGTCTCCAAATCAATCTACTGAAGATCGAGGATCTCCTCATTTCAGGTACTGCCTCAAAAACCCTAACCCTACATTTGATTGCAATTGATTCATCGGTGATGATTTTGGGTTTTATTCTAGGCACACTCCATTGCAGATACTTCATATAATAGGAAACTTTTTGAGAATATGGTCTGTGTACTCCATGTACCGGTACTTATCTCACACTGGAGCTTCAGTAGTTTTATTTATCTTTAGCTGTCTCGTTCCCTCGTGCATTATGTTCTTGCTTTTGCAAAAGCCTTGGAAGGGGAGGCCACTCTCTAGCCAGCAGGTTTTTTTTTTTTCATTTTTATTATTCAATCATGTTGTGTTCAGTGTATTAGTTAGCGTTCTGTTGTGATTTTTCCTCGCTAATTGTGTTTTATTATGTGTTCAGGTAGTTCCATCTGTTATAAATGGTGCTATAACAGCTTTATACTTCATCTCATGGGGGAAGGGCCTCAGGTCTTGTGGACCAGTTAGGTATGTTTTGTACTCCTTTTGTGAGTATTGTATTAAGAGATCGTGACTTTTTCTAGCGCTTTTTTGTTTGTCACTTTATCCCCTTCCTTTTCATAGTTATTGGGAGCTGCAGGATAGGACTTAGGATTGATAGTAATTGCGGAATCTTGGTGAAACTTGTTTTTATTTGCAACTGGGTATGCAAGAGTCTTTAAAAGACAAGTTTAAATATCAAAATGTTCATCCTGCTTCATCGTTTAGTCATGGTATTGGTATGTTCACCTTGTGCTTGGAGACATTGTATGATTTGTGCTTCTACTGGGATTATGCCTTGTTCAGTCTGTAGGACAATGCATCCTTATTTTGGATCTTCTAAGGGACCTAACCTGGGTAACTGGCTAACAAATGCACCTTTAAGTGAACCAAAAAATTTGTGAGCTTGTGTTGTTTATCTTAACCTTTTCATGCTGGATGGACTCTCAGCTACTCATATTGGTGCTTGGGGCTGTAAAGGAGCCGAATTGCTCGCGAGCAGCTTGGTGTTCGGTTTGATAAAATCTCATTTGAGCTCATATATTCAATCCTGTTTAATAAATAAGTCGAGCTCAAACTATATAAAGCTCGGCTCATGAAGCTCGCAAATAAGCTCGAATAGAAGCTCCTGAGCCAACTCGTAATTTTAATGTTTAATAATTTGATTTTAGATACATAAGATATAAATTCTCATTGTAAAAAATATTTTAAAAATATATTATTAGAATAAAATCATAATTTTTATTAAATATATTATAATTTATTTTTAATTTTTAATGTATAATTTTAATTTATAGTTTGTATTTTTTTAAAATTTCTTCAAGTTCGATTAAGCTCGTTTAAGCTTGCGAACAACTTGTGAACATCAAATGACCTAGTGAGTTCGGCTCAATTATAAATGAACCAAGTCCGAGCAAGTCAAAGTTCGGCTCGGCTCAGCTTGATTACACCCATGTTACTTGACCATACATCTGCTTCCTTGGTTAATTACTAGATTCTGTGTTCTTTAACGTGCTACACTATTGTTATGCTTTTCTATTGTTTCTGCCTTGCATTGATGCTTATACTATCGTTTATTGATCTTTCATTCTGTCTATAGAACCATATTGGCTGAGTATTCTGGCGCAGTTCTTGGTGTATTATCAGCCACATTATATGGACGGAGGAGCAATCTCTGGAAAAAGGTAATTTTTTTTCTATTTATTTTAAAGCAATTAAGAATTTCACTTTTATTTTCTTTATTTTTATAAGGAGATTGTGGCTTGTATTCATAATTCAAAATATATTGATATTTCTGTGCTGAATGTTGATGCGGGAGTGATTGTTTTGTATGCTGATAGAGACATTATAAACTTTAGTAATAAAACACATATCTTGTGGTTGACTTCTGATATAATTAAGAAATTATCTTTCTAGTGATTGTCTGGTCTGGTTTATCACTTCTACTTCGCCAGACAATTGTATCATTTGATTTGATTTATAAGTTATTAAATGTTTGCCTCTCACTTGTTTTATGGATATTTCATCTTCTACTAGGTTGGCGGGCTCATTGCGATGTTGGCGTCTTTCTACTTATTATCTCAAGGGTGGGCGATGGCTACATATTCACCGTTTTATATCCTTGTGTATTGAAATTGATGTCATTCAGATAAACAATATTTCTGTGTTTTTTTCTCTGTTTTTTCTTATTCTTGTGAATTCTCAAAAATACCTCTTTATCTTGTTACTTTAATCTGAAAATACCATTCAAAGAAACTGTTAATGCTGAGGATCACACGGAAGAATCTTTGAGTATGACAGAAATGATTGTTCCAATCCTTGCTGGTATCTTATCAGCATTAAGAAGGGTGATTGCACGGCGTGTTTCACTCAAGGTATTATGGTTCATCCGTCTATAATTACCATTTTATTTGTAGAAGTGGAGGGGATAGGGAAACATCAGATTTGATGACAATCCCTTCGTTTATGTAGTCACTCTCTGTTTTCAGAATCAACTTAAAAGGAGGCTTCATGCCATAACCATTACGGCTGCAACATGTTTTCTGTTTCCTGTGGCAATGTGGGATTTCATCATTGTAAGTCTGATCTCAGTGGGGGGACATGTTGGGAAATGATTTCTGTGTTTAACATTAGTGGACTTTGGTTTCTTTTTAATTAACTTGCTTCTTCTTTCCATTGTTATTACAATGCTTCAGGGATCAGGTTCCAATGGCAGCATAGAGCTACCATTTTCAACTTGGGCATTTCTGAGCACCATTCTTTTTGGAGTTATATTGATATTTTATGTTGACAGTATTGCAGAGGAGAGGTAACTTTACTTGATAATCGCTTGTGTGCTGCTTGGCTTTGTGGTTTGCTCATGCATGGGGAAATTTTTACTAAGTCCTTGTCACATGCAAGGATTAACATTTCTGTTTCTCTGTTTACTCTGTGTCCTTCGCTATCATCACATCCCTGACACCCTTGATAGGCTATGCATGCTTGCCTTCATCATTTGTTTTTTTTTATTTTTCTTGCCCATATAATCTTGAACTTTCCATAATACATAATTTTGTCGACTTTTCCAACAGCTACCTTGACAGTGCCTATAAACCATGCATATGTTGACATATCTGATTAATTTCATTTATCTTTCCTGCCTGATTTTGCTTTGTGCTGAGCATGGAAGGAGCACTATGATGTTGTACCAACCATGTCGCTTTTGCAGTTGATGCATTGGAAAATGAAAAACTGCCACACTTGCATCTTCTTTGTAAACATTTGTGCTGATGAAACTGTTAACTCATTTCTAATCTATTGACCCTCTTTAATAACGTTAGTCCATAAAGCTGCAGCAGCCATCTTCATAGTTTAATGGTTTTCTGATATTGTTCCAATGGCATAATCTCATCAGTCTATAGATCCATTACACAATGGTCCATTCCT
The DNA here is from genome assembly GCA_949671775.1 of Mallotus repandus. Lineage (NCBI taxonomy): Eukaryota > Viridiplantae > Streptophyta > Magnoliopsida > Malpighiales > Euphorbiaceae > Mallotus > Mallotus repandus. Next base: position 9,023 of record CATIWM010142763.1, read on the forward strand.
GTTACTATTTTGTGTTTCAAGTTATTTATCTAATGTTGCCTATCTTAGACTTCTTTGCTTGATGGCTGGATTGTTAGGTTATGCATCTGCATTGTGTTTTAAGAGATTATGTGTGCCATTTATTTTTTGAAATATCTACTATTAAGAGATTATGTGTGCCATTTATTTTTTGATGTTGCTTCCCTGAAAGTAATATCTACTAGTAAATGATGACACTAATATTACCTGTTATAGATTGCACATGGTTTTCTCTTCTCCACGGCACTTAATGGTAGCTGGAGGATGCATCATTATCATGGAGATTGTGTACAAAATGGACTTCTCTCTACCGGGATTCATTATTTGCTCATTAATTTTAGGCTTTGGTATGTAGAAAAGTTCTTTAACTTGTCTTTAATTGTGCCTATACCTGTGTGTGTAGGCATTGGTTTTATTTAGTAGAAATTGATTGCTTGGCAGTTGGCACTACAGAAGAAATACTGTTGTTTCATCTGTTCAGACAGATGGACATACTGTGAGAGCAGAAAGAGTTCCACTTGGACATTATATGTTTTATATCCAAAGGATTTCCACCTTTTCCTTCTATTTTCTTGTTTACGGCAATTGTTTTTCTCTCCAGAAATAATGAATTACAAAGTAACTGTAATGGAGGTCTATGACAGGTGATTTCTGATCAGTGACTGACTTTACCTCAACCCTACAATGACAGATCATGAAATTAATACCTTATTTTTCAAAATTTAGGTCATCATGCAGTAATATGTGCTGCCGGACAAGCCAACTTTTAGGACATGATGCTTAACACAAATGAATAAATATACGTATAATGCAATGAGAACTTGATTTTTCTTCATTTCTTCTTTAGCTGTCATCATCTTCTTCTTCTTCTTTTTTTTTTTTGAAATATCATATTTGCAATTTCTGTAGGTATTCACGAGGCAACTTCTTTGGAACGAAGCAGAAAGGGTTCTCTTCCGCATTCAGATCCATCAAATGGCATGTTGGAGGAGCAATTACAGATGTCCTCACTTCCAACTTGAAATGTGCTATGTTTCGGTTACAAACTTGTCACATGTACACAACACTTCAATTGGGTGTCGAAGCCAGTATGAATTGTTTCCTTATTATGTGTTTATCTCCCTCACAATTAGGGATACGATTGAATATTGGCAGAAAAAATGAAAAATCTCTAGTTAGTCTCTCACATGCTGAATTTTTTCCCCCTTTTTTCTGATGGCCGATTGCAACTTGTAGTCAAGTGTATATATATCTTGTAAATTCATTTGAAGCACTTGATTCTTTGAACTGTTCATTTGAAGCAGTTGTTTTTTTGAACTGTTGTAGTCTTGATAATTAGAAACTTTACATGCTATTTTTTTGCTCTTCGGTCGCTGCTGCTCCCTATAGCCACAGATTTTTTTTTTCTTTTTTGCCCTATAAGAATTTTGACAAATTACTTTTTCTAAAAATCTGTTTCCATTTGGATTTTAAGGCGCTTATATACCCTAATTGATCTGATGGTATGTCTTTGATCAGCACATTTGAAACCAGAAATAACAAATATGTTGAGATAAAGAGAATACAAAAAATTGTCAACTAAAATCTGTTCAAATAGGAGAGCTTGATTTTATCAACCTCAAAATGTAATCTTTCAAATTGTTTTTTGCAGAAATAAATGACAAATTACAAGCCATGTCTGGTATTCCCACCACTTTTTGTTAGTGCTTTCGTGATGACATGAGTTACGATTCCAATAGGGCAAAAGAGGAGGCAAAGAGAAACTGAATGCCGAGTCTCAACTTCATTTTCCAATCCATCATGAAACACTTGCCTAAACATATCACAAAAATTTTTAGTATAAAAATGAAGATAGAGAAAGAGAGGGATGGAGGGAAGGAGACAGGTACCTTGCAGCAAAAAGATCAACAGCTAACAAGTGAATCCATGCTGAAGCTAATGTCATCTCACTCGAGAACATCCTAGCGATGCCAGGCAACTGCTTTGAAGTTAATTCACCGTTGTTAGACCAAATATTTTTTATTACCTTTTCAAACTAAAGAGACATTGCTTAGAAATTTAAGGAAAAAAAAAAGGCATATATTCCAGTAACCATGTGCCATACCCACCTCTGGTAACCAGTATTTACTGGCAAACATCATCCGTATTGTGTCGGGCGTCCATGAGAGATATAGTAGATAAGCATACAGAAGTCCAAGCACAACATAAGGTATGCTACTCTCCATAGACTTTCTAGTCTGCAGTCAGTATACCAATCAAGTCGATTACAATTTGCATGTCAGAACAAGTCCACACAAAATCCTCAACTTGGAAATCCAAAATCAGGAAGCCAGTTGTTAAAATAAATCAAATTAAAATCAGGGTAGGACATTGATGACTAAATGCAATCCTTGAGAACTTTACATGACAGAAAAAAGAATACATGACAAGAAAAGCAAAATCAAGGTTCAAAAAGAAATAGGATTGTAATTTGCAACGACAAGCATAGCAAACTTTGGACTCCTTTGCAAAATTTATGCAGAAGTTGAACATTTGGATCTCTCAAGCAGATACTCAAAGATTAATATCAAATTGGAATTCATAAATAAATACAGAAACCATACCAGTTCTGCATTAGGAGCTACAACCATGAGGGTGTAAAATGGGAGAACAGCTGCAGTCCCCCATGTGAAAGCAGTGCTTGCTAATTGATAATTGGTCAACCCTGTAATGCAGAATGATTGCCAAAAAAAAAAAAAAAAAATTTACCAGATGATAGCAGTTCCAAACAAAATTGAAGTTTGAAAGAAAGCACAATCTAGCACTAAAAATAATTACATTCACAGAAAAGATCCAAGACAATAGACATGGTCATTATATGCAGACAAAAAAATGCCAACATCAAGAAAAAATTGATGCAGAACATGAAAATATCCATTGGAGCCCATAAATAGTTCATAACGTGTAATTTATCACAAGCCAGGATTTGGAATGCAGCAACTACTGCAAACAGCTGTTCAGAATAAAACTTTTCATATAAACTTCAGTAAGTTTAACCGGTAGAAAGAATAGGAACATATTCGAAGACTCTTATGGTACAACATCGACACAGCAACATTAAACAAGAAGGGGAAGAAATAAGAGTTTTGGTCTTGAAGACATGGAGAAAAAGGAAGGAGAGGCCTCCTATAATTGTCCATTGAGAGAATAGAGTGAGTCGGATTATATGAAGGGAAGAAAAACACACTAAAGATCTCAATTCCCTAGAAAGCAAGACATCGGTGACAGTTATGTTGTAAACATGCTACCTTGGACAATGTTTCACATAAAAGCCCCAAACAAGAAAAGATGAAAAGAGTTGCGTTGTAATTACATAAAACAATGATAATGAGTAACAAATAAAGGTACAATTGAACAAGATGAATTACATGATGCATATACTCCTTTATGTTTTTGATGGACAATAGATCTTGCAAGTTTTGTTTGAAGGACAATCCTTGAACCTCCAATAAAACTCCAGTCATTACGTAAGTTGGCTCCCCCTCTTGCCACCGGACGACCAAAAAGTTCAGTGCTGGTACTTTTGTGAGAAAAGGAGAACTTTTGACCACCCTTCCCAACAAGATGCCGGGATCCTATAATCCGCCCAGGGTAGTCAATCTATAAGAAATGAAATTTAAACTTGAGAACAGCTCAAAAGCTACATACAAACTGAGATTCACTTTTGTTGTCCACTCTAGTGAGAATCTAAACCCAAAAAATAAATTCTGCAGAAATGAAGAGTGGAACAAGTTTTAGACATGAGAAGAACAATAAATTAGAGATATTTTTGCTATTTAGCATCTAAATGGGATGCATATAACCACAAGGAAGCATATGTACAACAAGAAGACAGTTTGATAAATAAAATCTTCAAACAACAAAAGCAATCTCTCATGATGATAACCAAACTATCAATGCAAGAAATCAACGGTAAAGAAGGTCATATCATATTGCAGAAACCCAACTGAATTGTGATTCCAAAGAAATCCAAATTCCCATTTTTAATCCAAAACAAATTCATCTAAACCGCCAAAAAAATGACCAAAATTTTAAAATAAAAAAAATCCCAGCTCAAGAGTATGAATAACAGTCTCAAAAGACATCCGAGTTAAGACCTGCAATTCAATCTTAATAAAATCATACCACATACCCATAATCTATAACAGCTTCAAGAAACGAATTTAACTCAAGCACATAACCAAAGAAAAGAAGCACCAAAGAAAAAGAAAACTGAGATTAAAAGCACCCAAAAAAAAACCAAGAATCGTACCTTGAGCTGGATTTGAGAATGGCAAAAGCAAGAAGAGAAAGCCATATCTGTTGCAATATAGAATAACCCAGAAACAAAAATGGCCTCTTCATTCGGTTAAAGCTAGAAAATTTAATGCATTAAATCCCACTACAGAGCAAATTGAGTACAGGCAGGCAAAGCTTCCTCATTGCGCACTCAAAAGAAGTACTCACACAGAGCCAATAGCCACCCGACCAACACAATGGAGCATCATGTATACAAAAATAGACTAAAGAGCAACACAAAAGCAGAGCAAATAGTAAATTATAAGTAGTCCCAACAGCACTAAACAAACCAAAAAAAGCTAATGACAGGACATTTATCTGGGCAGACAAAAAGTTAGATAGGCCCAAATGTGCTAAATTATTTGTTGTTTAGCGAAGAATCTTAACTGGATGGATAGAGTTTAGATTTTGGGTTCTTGGTGTTTTCATTGGCTACTGCTAGTAATGTTGCTGTTTCTTGCACCTTGTGCGGTTGCGTGGGCTTTGCGCGCATCTTTGTGGTCGCTGTTAGTCGACAATTGCTTGCCCTCTTCATGGCTTGAGTTAATATTATTATGGGTCCGATTTGTTGGTACTTGGTTCCAAGAAAATTAGATAAAATATATATTTACAAGAAAACTTGTAAATATATTATGTAATTAGGCTTATGATGTACAGGAGAAATAAATAATTTAATTTATATATAATTTTAAAAATATTGAAATAAAATTTCTAAAAAAATTATTTAAAAATAATTTTTTTAATAATTATTCATTTATTTTTAATTCTTAAAAAAAAAGATAAAAATAAAGATATTAAGAGTAAAATAATGAAAGTAATATAGAATCTTAAGGCCATCTCCAAAGCAACACTATTTTAGGAGAAAATTTAGGTTTTTTTTGACTCCAACCCATACTTATTTTTGGATGCAGTTTTGGTTTAATGAGCATGCCAACCGTATTTTTACGTTTGGCATGTTCACGACGCATTTTAGGTTTGTTTTTTTTTGAATTTTAAATTATATTATTAGCTTTTAAGATATTCAATTTAGTTCAATTTTTCATTGTATAGACATAATTTTTTAACAATTTAGTACAAAATATTTATTTTATTTAAAATATTTTTCTTATTATTAATTTATTAATATTCTTTTTCTTATTAATTTATTTAAAATATTTTTCTTATTATTAATTTATTAATTTATCCAAAATTATTAATTTATTAATTTAACATTATTTGTTCAATACCAAAAATATATTATTTTTGGATGCATTTGTTAAAAGAATATAATTATAGGTGTAATATGGTAAATGTTTAAATATTATAATATGAAATATAAAAAAGAATATATAGAGAATATTTTTTTTTAGTGTTAAAAATGGTGTAATGGGTTGAAGAAAAATTACTGTGAAAACTGTATTTTGGTATAAATTTAACACTATTTTAGTGTTGAAGATTGGAGATGGCCTAAGTATCAAAATAGATATTTATATAATGGTGATAGATATAATAACTCTTTATCTTAAAAAATAATGGAACATAAATATTTGTAATAATTTGAATGAAATAAATAGAAAACTAAGAATTTTTAATTTAATAAAATAAATAGAAATATTTGAACAATTTACACCATAAAATTAATCGAAAATGAATAGTTGGATAGTTGAAGTAGATATTTTAATGACTTATATACATAGAAATTTAAAGTTTTTAAATTAATTAAATAAATAGGAATTTAAGAGTTTTTAATCTAAAGTCTATATGAGGATCAAGTTTTTCATATTTTCCAATTTAGGGGAAACCCTAGTCGTTTCCTTCATCCTCGCAAATTAGAAGTGGCATCTAGCCATTCTGGTTACCCATCACGGATTACATCAGTCACACCGACATGTTTAGGCCAGTCATTGCCAAACCAAAATTTACTCAGTCATATGCAGCAGTGGTCATCGACTCTCCTTCTTCGGTGGAGCCTCCGCCTTCAAATAAAGGAGGATACATAGCCATTAAGGTTGATGAACAATTGTACGAGCAACGTCTTTTGCTTTGTAAGAATGCTCTTATTGCTCATTTGGTTTTATCAAAGGGTGAACAACCATGGAAGCTCGATGTTTTGAAACACAAGCTCACCACTATCTGGAGACTTTCTGCAGCCTGGAAACTTATTTCTCTTGGTCGTGGTTATTACCACATTATTTTGAATTCCAGTGCCGACAATAATGCAGTATGGGGTAGAGGATCTTTAACGTCAAAACCTAGATTGCTTCATTTGCAACATTGGACTGCTAATTTTGATCCTACGGATCAAAAGTCCACTAATGCTCAAATTTGTATAAGATTTTACCATTTGCCATGGGAATACTGGCACCCTAAAATTCTGGCTTCAATTGCTAAGGGAATAGGAATTCCTTTGAAAATTCACAAGGCAACCATCAATGGTGACTATGGACACTATGCTTGGGTTTTAGTAAATGTGGATTGCATTAAAACTTTGCCTGAAAATTTGCTTGTGGAAAGAGTTTCTTCATCGACGTGGTGTATGAGAATTTGCCACTTTTTTGTAATTTCTGCTCTAACATAGGACATGCCTCTCATGATTGTAGAAAGAGAGCCAAAGATCAAACTCGTTCACCTATTGATGAACTAAAAAAAAATCTGGCAGTAAAAAATGAAGCCTGCTTTTTCGATAAGCAATTCTTTTGATCTCCTATGGTCTTTGAATGATACTGCTCATCCAGCGGATTTAGGAAAGGTGAGAATTCCTCAGTCTTCTGTGATAGTTTCTGATGTTATTCCATGTGTTCATGCTGGTACTGAAGTTGTAGACTAGGTTCACGATGCTGCTATTATGGCTCCATAAAATGCTAGTTTAGCAGATGAGGATGTAACTATCCACGCTGCTAAGACTGATGGAAACGTTATGTAAGATGGTTATAAAGAGGACGAGTCTTCAGAGTAGCATCATCTAGAGGTTTTAACTATTCTGCATCGGATGAATGATGCTACACTCATTCCTAGAGATGCCGATAGTGCAATGGACACAGTGGTAGGACATATCATTCGTCATGAATCTACTGCTGCTGTTAGTTAACAAACGTCTGAACATGGGTCTGAGAAACATATGGTTTCGGAGATAAAGCTATATTTTGGGAAGACCAAGTGGAGCTTACTGATAGTAAGTGGACTACTGTTGCTAATCATAAAAAGAAAGTTTTAAATAAAACTCAGAGCCCTCAACATACAACTCTCCCTAAAAGAGCATCCAAGAAGCCGCATAGACTCAATTTATGAAGACTTATAGATTTTGTTATTGCTTGCTTGAGGCCTTGGCCTTTTTAATTCTCGTTTGTTTTGGAACTTTTATTATTTTGCTCTTTTGTAAAACCTTCTATTTTTATTTTAATTTTATTTGCTTTTGATCTCAAAATCTTTATGATTTCTGAACTTAAAACTTTTACTTAAAAAAAGAGTTTTTAATCTAATAAAATAAATAAGAATAATGAAATAATGTACACTATATTTAAGGAATAACCTATTTTTAAGCCCTTGAATTATGTCACTTTATTTTAATAAGTCCCTAAAAATTTATTGTGTTTTAAAAGGCCCTCGATCTTTTATTTTAGCTCATATTGAGGACAAATTTAACACTTCCATCAAATATTCAAAATCACCGTTAAGTGGGTGTCCACATGGACAAAGCTCAGTAGTGGTGTGGATAGAAAAAAAAGTGATTGGGATTAATATGGTTGAGTGGGATTATGGATGCTGATTGGGAAAGAGAAAATTAAAAGATGGGCTAATTAGGTTAGAATGAACTAAAGAGCTGAAGGTGTGCAGCTCAATGAGAGAAGGGAATAGAGCTCAATGGAAATGCATTCTTCTTTCTTCCATCCTTTGAACCTTAGATGTGTAATGCATATTCTGAGCTTCAAATCGCACCAAATAAACATCAAATAACTTGAAATATTTATCATTGATAGAAGCAAAATTATTCTGAGCATTAAAGAAAGGAGAAATTGAAACCACCCACGAAACTCACTTTTCTCACCATAATATGAGCTTCAATCGAACCTAAGAAATAGAACAAACCTTGAAATCTTTCTTCCAAACTCATTTTTCTGCAATATATAGTGAGTGGACCAGCTAACAACTAAATTTGTGGTAGCATTGAAGAAAGGGACAAAGTTGAAGTGTGGTGGACCAAGTACTTGTCTATAAACTTTATGTTTTTTTTGTTCTTTTTCTATGTATATAGTGTCGTTATTTGAGTAAAGTATTGTCACTATACTTATGAGTGGTGGCCATTTTTGAATCTTGTCTAAAATTTATAGCTTTTTATAGTTAAACTGTGGTCCATTGTACAGAGAAAATGGGGATTGGGAAAATATGTGTATTGTTTACATAAGGTTTCATTAAATATTGCTAACAAACAAAGTGCAAAATTATTTATGTCTTTCTAAATTAATTTTTTATTTGTAACTCTAGGTGCTGCGAGATGGGGACTGTGACTGTAGGTTTGATAATAAACCATGCAAGAAAGTTTGAAGGAAAAAATGCACATGTATGTGTGGGTGGGCAAGAAACTGTGATTGATTTATATTTTGACATAGATTGCCTCTCATACGTTAATTTGCTTGCGTACATTAAAGAGCTTGGTTATAGTGAAATTAGAGGCCTTTATTATAAGTGTGTAGATAGTGGGAAGTTTAAAGAAATAAAAAATGATAATGATGCTAGTTCACTAGTAAAGAACGTGGTTGATGGAGATGAAATAGAATTATATGTTAAACATATAAAAACTGAGGGTGCAGCTGAGACACAGACTAAAGAGCAAGCAAATATTATTGAGGTTGATGAGCAGGTAGAGGTTCTAGAGCAACAGGCAGAGATGTTTGAGGTTGATGAGTAGGTAGATGTTAATGAGAAGTAGGAAGAGGTTGATGAACAACAAGCAAAGGTGTTTCAATAGTTTAGTGAAGGTGTAAATACGGAGGCTTTGAGTCATGGAGAGAATGAGAAAGTAGCTTTTGAAGGTATAAATGATGAAACTCATCAAACATTTGATGAGTTTCTATTTCTTGTGAACCTATTGAGTGATAATGAAGAGGAAAAGTTGCAAGCAGCTAGAGAAAATGTAAGTGTTCGTTTCTCGCAAGCATACGAGTACATCAAGTAATATAAAAGAAGTAAGAGTTGATCCCACGAGGATTGAATGCCTATCCAATTATTAATTCTATTTTTAATTTGTTTAAGAATCAAATATTGAATTAATTATGATTGCTAAATTTTAACAACTAAGAATGAAAATAATGAATGAAAATCAATTAATTTAAATTTTAACAAGCAATGAGAATGATGTTAGGGATTGTACCACTATATTCTAATTAAGTCAATCACAAGAAATTAGTCTTTCTTTCTATTGCAATTCTTGGGGGTTCAATGAGAGCAATTAATCTTTCTCAAGTAAAAATTACTTAATTTATTTCTATCAATTGAAAAGACTTTAACTAATTCTAATTAAATTAAAATTTGATCAAGTTTAGTAAATAAATTATGAAGCACATCCAATTAGAATTGAAATGAATTAAGTTATCTCTAGACTTAATTCAGTCAACAAGCATTCATATTCCTTTTAAGATTAATATTTCTTAATAATTAACCTTAATTAAAAATCAAATATGAATGGCCCAATCATAAACAATTAAGCTTAATGAATGCTTAATGCAAATTAAAAGAAAATCTAATAGGTGAATCAACTTAAATTAAAATAAGTTCCATAATCCCTAACATAAATAAATTTAGCTAAACATAATATTCATCATGTTCTCAAATCCAAAAATAAAATACATTAAACACTTAGAAAAATAAAAAAGGAAAGAAGGAACTCTTTTAATGAAGCTCTTCTCCAACAATCTTCAATCTTTTCTTCCCCTCCAATTTTTTTTCTTCATGTATATCCTCCACTTCTATTTATCTTCCACCACTTTCCCTTCTTCCCATGTCTTCATTATTGTTTATTCTTTTTATATTCTCTCCATAATTCTCCTCATTCTTGTTTGTCTCCTTTCATAATTGCTATATTTTATCCCCACTTGAGTATGTCTCATTTCATCATTGCTATATATCTTACCCAAACCCTATAATAATGGAGAAAATCATATATGGTCCCATCATAAAAATTCTTCAGTTGCAGCCTTGCTGCTATAGTGACAGAATATTGATGTGTCTTCAAGTTTGTGGACAAGTCAAGGCTGCTATTGCAGCCTTGCTTCTGTGGTGACAACAAACTATGCTTCTTTAGGTCTTCTAAGGGCTGTAGTCGCAGCCTTGCTGCCATGGTGACTACAAGCTTATGTCTGTTGAATGTTAGGAAAACTTTAGTCGTAACCCCTCTTCCATAGTGACAGCAACACTCCAAAAATCCCAAGAAAATTCACCAAATTCCTTGTCGCCCTCTTTATTTCTACAAAAACAACATAAATATATAAATAACTAAATTTTAATAAAAATTATAACAATAAACACCATAAACATGCACCAACCAACCTAAAAACTATTACACTTGACATATAATCATATACCCCCACACTTAGCTTCTTGTTTGTCCTCAAGCAAAATGAAAACAATACATATCAACAACACAAACTCGACACATTAATTAATTTTAACTTGATCTATTAACTAAATCTCCATATAATATAAAATTTAAATCATAAAAACAAAACAAGCAACTCATGATCAAGAACATATATAAAAATTATCGAATGGATAGCAAACTCTCTCGTTGAATATAAAAATGTGCATAAATCAAGATTCACAAAGAAGAAAAACAAGTCAGACAACTCTTTTACTAGAACTACCTTTAACAAGACAAAAAAAAATTTTGATTGATTTTTTTTTATTATTATTACTTGAATGTGGATGTTCCAATCATCAAAATTCCATTGCCTTTCCCATACTACTCAGCGTGGAACCCTTCGAAAGGTTCTTTTAGGATACTTGTACTTTTTGAAGAGCATTGAAGTAAATAAGCATCTATAAATTTGAGTAAAAGATTTCTGCTCCCTTCCATATCAATTATTATTATTAGTGTCAATTCCAAGAAATTCTAATAACTCAAGTTATCTAATATGCTATTTCTCTTAATTCCTCTTAAATTATGCACATTTACACATTCAAAAAAGAGAAATCATTAGATTCATTAAAGTGTAAAAATATGTCGTTAGCCACAAATTTCTCATAGTGCTTTAAAAACTTAAATCAAACATTAAATGGAGATTAAATCAATTAATCAAGAAAACTATATCAATGTGCCAAGCTCACTAGATTGATAAGTTGTAAGCATCAAAGTTATGGGGAGAATTGATTAAAATTCTACCCTATGTGTGAATATAATGCAATAAAAATAAAATAAAACATATAAAATGCAAAATAAAACACATGAATTTCCAATGGTTCAAAATGCTACGCCTATGAAAATGCACTAAAATGCATCCCCCCACACTTAAATTTCACATTGCCCTCAATGTGAAACGTAAATGTGACACACAAAACAAATAAACATTAAAAAAAAATTTAAGAAATAAAGAAAGAAAGAAAAAAAGAAAGTGAAAAACTCCCCAAAGATGGTGATTTTAATGAGGAAGGAGGTGATGGCGAAGGCACTTTTAAACCCGACAATTCGATGTAGTTAAGAAGCTTGAAATTATGATAGTGTATCTATTTCCCTAAAAAATCAAGCTGATAATTTAATTCATCATATTGGTCATCCATCTTCTTCTCCATTGCTTTTAACTTTTTATTCATTTTCTTTTCCATGGCCTCTAACTTCACCAAGACTCTTTGCCAACCACTGTTGTTTTTTTCAGCAAAATTATCTTCATCTTCATGGGTGTCTATCTCCGGAATGGGAATTGGTGCCTAATTTTTTATTGTATGTCATAAATGATAACATTTACGAGTATCTGTTGGCCGTAACCCATTGTGACCTATAATGATTTCAACATAAAACAAAAGATAATGACGTAATGTTCCTGCTTCTATAAGGAATATGTTAGTAGTGGATGGATTAAAAACACCAAAGTGTAAAGTGAGACCGGTCATAATATGACCCATGGAAATTGTAGCAGGAGATGAGTTCACTATATTTCACAAACTATAAAATATAAAATATGTGGTGGAGATTTTAGCTTTGGTATGCATGCACCATAAAATGAATAACTTTTGATTCGACACTTTATTCCCCTTAGTTTTTCCAAAAATCGCATAGCACATAAATTTGTGAGTGATTAAATACTAGTGATTGGTAATTAACGCATTAGGTGTAATATGTGCACCCTTGTTTCTCCAATTTTTGGGTTTTGGGTGCGTGCCAATAGATTTTTGGTTGTGAGTGTGCCAGAGGAACGAATCCTCAAAAATTAATCTGACTTCTTTCAGATGTTTGTGGATTCCCAAGCATCTTTACCACAATTTACTTGGATTTCATAGATGAAAATTAATTTGAAAATAAAAGAGACAATTTGAGCACTTGCAGAGGGAATCATATTGATTTGAAAAGCTTAGTACAAAACAAGAGTAGACAGTACTGAAACTAAAAAAATGATCAATAATTCTGAAGTAGATATAGATTGGTGTAGATAGATGTAGATGTAGATTCCTTGATCTGTGCTACTCCTTCATTAATTTCTCCAGTAGCTCAAGAGTTTCTTCCGTTCATGAGAAATAAATTCATGCACTGTCAGAGCCTTCTTCTCCAAGCTGATATTTTCCCCAAGGCTATATGGAATCTTCCTCTTCAACAATGCACAGATAATTTCCAACAGTATTTTTCCCATGATATTTTGAGAATTGTAACCTTCTCCTTAGTTTACTTCTCTAAGTAATCTTTCAATTCCAAAGGTCATTCCCGTAACTCACTTTCCCAAGCAACTTATGTACAATAAATTCTGTTTCTAGAACCTTCTGCAAATTACACTGGTTATGGACTAGAGTTTTCACTTGTTTTGGGCTTCAGAATTTTGATTTAATCAAATAGCCATTAGTTTAATAGGCTTAATATATTTTAGCCAAAAAAAATTAAATTATAGCATAAACAATGCCCCTTGCATGTAATTAGCTTGGGTAATCCAATACTAATTTACATGCAAATAAAACCCATGAATATATATATATATATATGAAAGATAACACAGGCCATAAACAAATGGCAAATAAATATTAATGGCCAAGCCTTCTAAGGCAATTACGTGGCCCATTAATTTATTTTTATTATTATTATTTTTTAAGTGGTCACATCATTATCAAGTAAAGGAAAATGCATAGAGACCAAAATTTTGGGGCCATGTCTTCTTCTTTTCATCTCTCTTCCATAACTTTCCTTTTCCCTTTTTTTCTTCTCACAACTGCTTCCTTTTTTTTTTTTTTACCGAAAAGCTCTAATTGCCCTCCTTTTAGCACCACGATCTAGGGCGTCGCAACCCGTGGACAACACACATCTCATGCCTTGCCATCCTCTGCCCAAGCTCCGGTCATCCGATCATCATCAAAAGCTACTTTCTTCCTAAAATCGAACAACACAACTACCATCCCAAATTAGTCCAAAGTTCCAAATCAACAAATCTTATCTCTTTTCTTGGTTTTGCAATTTTTGCAAATTGTTCAAGCAAATTCTCATAAATTTCCCAAGACAAATTCTTTGTTAGCACTTACATTTGGAGGCATAAAATATGTATTTAATTTATCTCTTACAATGCTCAAGAATTAATTTTGAAATTAATTACAAACAAGTGTGACTTGTGGCCTTGTGATTTGGTGCTCAGAATGTGAATTTGCTCTTGGAATGGATTATTTAGCCAAAAAATTTATTTTGGCATTGCTCACAAAAATTTTATTATCATGGTTCTAGCTAAAATTGATTCATGTGTGTTTTTGGCTTTCTTTGAATTTATTTTGTGAGGTGGATAACTAGCCAAAAATAATTGTTGATTCGGCATTAACTTAAAATTGTATTAATTCTAGCCAAATAATTTCTGTATCATAATTTGGCTATTTATTTGCAAGCTTTTGTTATATTAGCAATGTTTAGCCTTCACTCTTTTATGCTTAAATGCTTGTTTGGATAAATGCTATAACATTGATGGCTTTGAGTGCTTTGAGATGTAGAGGTTAGTCTAACAAAAAAATTAATTTACTAATCTTGCTCATTTATCTTGTGAATTATTCTATTTCAGCTTTATTTTGGCAAACTTTATGCGAAAATAATTTTCGCAAAAGAATAATTTTGAACTCTTAGCCAAATTAATTCAAATTTATTTGGCTTCATCACTTGCTAATCATTGAAATGTAGCTCTTTTGAGGAATAATGCTTTGATTGCTTGAATACTTTGTCATTTTTAACCAAAAATAAAATTTTGGTTAATGACTAGCTGCCTTTCAAGAAAATTTAGATTTTGTATTTTAGCAATTTATGCCAAAATAATCTATCATTCTAGAATTGCTAGTGCACTCATCTTAACCAAGCAAATTCCTATATATCTTAGCCAATCATCAAGTATTTTCATGCTTAGGAGTAATGCCAACTTAACTAGTCATATAGCCAAATTTACTTTAACCAAAATATAAAAAAATTAAAATTTGGCTTTAATCTTTTATCTTAGCATAAGGTGCCAAAAAAAATTTGTGAGGAACAAATATCATTCCTGACTCTTGAAACCAAGAACTTCATTTTAAGCACGATTTTGGCTTTTATAGCCAAAATAAGAATGCAAATTATGCTTTAATTATTTCTTGTCTTTATTTTGGTAATTGTAGCAAAAAATTACTTCCCTTTGATTTTGATGTATTTTTTACAGTGCCACTAAATCATGCTTAGCCATTTCAAATGTCATCTCCATGGTTATATTTATATTTGCTCTTGTTGCCAAAATTTAAATATTTTAGAAAAATTTCCATGGGCTTATTTTCCAAGCTTAAAAATGGTTCTAGCACCATTTTTTTTAGCTTTAAGTTTATTGCCGGCCTTTAATTCCCGAGGCCTTAAAAATACATTTATCTAAACCAAATGTCCTGGCAATATTTATATTTTCAAAGTCATATTCTCACCAAATTTCAGTCAAATCAACAAGCTTTTTTTTGACCAAAATTTACACATTCTCAAGCAACCCATAAAATTCATGTGCAATTTAATTCTCAAATTAAAATTATCTTAGCC
>CATIWM010142773.1:0-14570 GCA_949671775.1 Mallotus repandus
TTTTGCCATTAACCAATTTAAACCCTTAACTTTCTAATTCTTGTTATGGACTTAATATCACACGTATTACATGTATTTCTCATGACTATATGATATGCATGTTATGCAAATAAATGAAAATGCATTATGTGGGCGTTACATCATCAATAAAAATGAGAAAATATTTATGACCGTTTGAAGAACTCATAGGAGTCGGCCCCCATACATTAGAATGAATTAAGTCTAGAGGAGCTGAACTTCTATGGTTTGTCATAGGTAAGGAAAAACGATGTTGTTTACCTAGATAACATGCCTTACATTTATTAGAATACGAAAAAGAAACCCTAGAACAAAGTAACTGGAATTTTTTAATAAGTTGTTTAATAGCAGGAAAATTATAGTGTCCTAAACGAGCATGCCAATCTTGAAGGGGAGCAAGATACGTTTGAATAGATGGTGGACTCCAAGATTGCAGCTTGTATATCCCATTATCACTGATTCCTCGAAATTGTATTGTCTTGGTTGCTTTGTCCTTCACAAAACAAGATTCATCATCAAACTCAAAAAAAAATTATTGTCTTTGCAAAATCTCTTAACAAAATGTAATGGCTTGGTTATAGAGGGAACATGAAAAATATCATTTAAAGCAAATGAATGATTATGGTTTGATATTGTGCTCTTACCAACATGGGCAATTGGGAGGCCTTGTCCGTTTCCAACCACAAGCTTGTCATTACCTGTATAATCCTCAGAGATGTTTAAGGAGGCAAGATCAGGTGTAATATGATGATTGGCACTAGTGTCAGGGTACCAATCAAAGGAAGGAGATTATGATTGCACAGACTGATTCACATGACTAAGATTAGCTTGAGGGGAGGGAAGTAGAGGACGGTTTGGCCGGAAAGAGGATTGATTAGAGACATTACCCGAAAATCTAGTGAAGTTGGCATCAAACCGACGCCTGCAATTGAAGGCAACATGGTTAGTATAATCGCATATCTGACATTGAATACCATTAGGACGTTGTTGATTGGTCTGTTTATTTTTGTTGAGAGAAAACTTGCGGTTTGAATATGGATTGGGAGAAAAAGACCGTTGCACCATGTTGGCTACAGGTGATGGTGATTGTTGTGCCTTTAAGAGCAATTCATAGGAAACTAATTGCCCATGTAGATCATGAAATGATGGGGCATTCAGTCATTGTTGCAAACCTCATATGACTCCATTGAAATCAGGTCCAAGGTTGCGAAATACAATGGCATTGAATTCAACAGTTGAAATGGGTTGACCAGCCAGTGCAAGGCTGTCGGCAATATTTTTGGCTTTGAATAGGTATTCAGAGACTGTCATGTCATTCTTGGAGAGGTTATGGAGCTCAATGTAAAGTTGAGTTCTTTGGGCATTGTTAACTATCCCATAAGTAGTAGAGAGAGCTTGCCAAACTGCATTAGGCGAATTTAAGCCAATTAAATGAGGGTATACTTCCTCAGAAATAGAAGAAAGAAGCCAAGAAAACAAAATTTGGTCTTTGTTAAACCAAGAAGTATAGGCTGGATTGAGTTCTTGTTCTTGGGTAGTTTCATTGATAATTTTTTTGGGTGGAGATGGTTCAGTTCCATATAAAATACCATGTAAATTGTAAAAATTTAACAATGGTTGAAACTGTAACTTCCAGGTTATGTAATTCTTGGAATTGAGTTTGATTGAAAAAGTTTGTTGGATGTTGGTAGGAGTAGAAGAAGAGAAGGTCACAGGCATAGGAGGAGTTGCAGAATTACCTTGCGCAGAATAAGAAGAGAAGAGAGTAGCGGAAGAGGTGGCTGAGGAGTTTGTTTGAGTAGACATGGCGCCGAGGAAAAAAAATGCTCTAATACCAACTCAGTGTTTGTGTTGGAACTAGTTTTGTGTATCAACTTTTCTTACTAATGCAAATATCAATGTTACAAAGTACTAGTTATATAGAGAACTATTATCAACAATACACGGTTCCCATGTGTACCCATTAGGAATATTCACTAACCCATCACTTGTTGTCTTGTGTATATTATATATATCTCTGTAAAGTGCACATCATGTTACCCATGCTTAACATGTTGTCCACGTATAAACAATGCATAGCAGTACATATCTTCATTATCTTCAATAACTTTAATCAAAACGACGTAGTTTTGGAAAAAACTATGTCGTTTTGATTTTCTATAATATATGTCTATGTATTATTATGTAGCAAAATAATAATTATAATATTATTATTTAGCTCATTAATTTTAATAGATACTTCACATTCTTATTTGTTAATTGAATTATTTGAAACTATACAATGTGAATTTTTTATATTTATATTGTAAGTTCAAATTGTAATATAATAGACATTTCACATTTTTACTTGTTAATTGAATAATAATAATAATAGTAATAGTAGTAGTAGTAGTAGTAGTAGTACTAATAGTAACAATGATAATAATATTGATAATAATAAAATTAATAAAAATATTTTGTTAATAATTTATTTATTATATTTCAATCACAAAACATATTAATTTTTTTATTATATATTATTATATATATGTATATTACTTGATAATATAATTAAAAGTATATAATTAAGTTACTACATACTACTATTTATTAATACCTATGTATTACTTATTAAATTAATATTTGATACTATAATCGGTTTTCGGTTCAGTACGGTTTTTAGTTCGATTTTTTGTAAATATCCAATACCGTATCAAATTAGTCATAAAATTTGATTCGATTTGGTTCGGAATTAAAATTATTCGATTCGGTATGGTTTTAATATCTCTTAGTTCAGAATTTTGGTTCGGTTCGATATTTTCTCCATCCTATGCTCAGCCCTAAAGTGTGTAATTAAGGCATGGCTTGAGCATGGTGTTCAAATGTGGGTGTTTCTAGTTGTAACTTGTGGGCTGTAAAAAAAAGCCTGAAATCTATCAGTGAAGAAAATGATCTAGTGTGGGAGTGAAAGAAGAAAAAATATATTATATGTTTTCCGCTGAATTTGTACATATTACTGCAGTTTTAATTTAAGTTGTGCATCAATTTGATTGAAGCATGTGAGAATCAAATTGATTTGGAGCTGGGAATCCTGAATCCTGAAGCACCAAGTCTCGGTAATGGCAACCGTTTTAGCATCCACAGTACTTGATGTACTCATAGCTATGATTCTAGCAACAAAGAATTGAGTTTCCAAAGCTACATATGAATCATGAAGGAGACATTAAAGCTGCACCTATTTCTTGACAGCAACAATGTTCCTCTGCAGCAGCAGCAGCCAACTTTGTGCGATCATTTCAGGAAACAGGACTCATGTTTTAAAATATTTTTGTTCTGTTTAATCATGTCAATTACTTGCCAAAAATGAATGGTCGGCATTTTTCTTTTTGTTGGTTAAATATCCATATACATAGATAAGTCTCGGTTATAGTTGCAGAATAGGATATTCACTTTAAGATTTGCAGCATTGAACAAGAAGTTATACGAAAGTGTACAGAAGAAAAAAAATGAGGTAGCTTTGATAACTCTTTTTGCTGTAAGAACAATGTATATAAATTAAAACTTGATATTGGTTTGTATGGTTTCTTTCAACAATGTATTTTCACTCATTTATGCTGGCCTCTGATGGACTTTCATTAGGTTTAGGAGAACCACCCCATGTTCTGATTCGCTCCTCAGCTTGCACAGCCTGCATTATTATGTATTTTCTATTAATCTTGAACTAAAATGTTTGAAAATGCTTGCAAAAAGGAAATTAAATCATTGTAAATCAACCATTTCCTGCTAGGAAATAGTTCACTATGGCTCGATTTCTATGTTGATTTCTCGTATCGATTAAAGAAATGTAGACTTACTTCTTTGTGCCAGTTGGTTCGCACAATGATGTAAACCAGGATGATTATTTGAAGCACACAACCAGCCAACATTCCTGACCATATGCCCTTAACACCAAGTTTAATCTTGTAGCCAAGCACGGCTCCCAGAGGAAGTCCAAGGATGTAGTAACAGGCAATATTAATCAATGCAACCGAAAATTGCCAGCCTGCACCAACTGCTACACCTGCAAATGTGAAGATAACAAATTTAGCATGTCAAGAAAAATACTCAATAAACTACAAGTTTACTTGTAATTACCATGGAGCACAGGTTGGATGCTGTTGAGGAAGATTGTTGCTGCCAAGAAGTAACCCAATTTTGATGCCTCCTTTATGACCACTGGTTCTTCAGTGAATACTTTTGGAAACACATTCTTGGTTGCTATAGTCACAGCTGTGAATACAACTCCAAGTGCTGTGGATGTTAAAATAGTCACCATTACTGAGAAACTTGCTGCTTTAGGTCTTCCAGCTCCAAGTTCATTAGAAACTCGCACGCTGCAATCAGATTAATCAATGCATACTTTTATTTGTTGTTAGTAGGCAGATAAACATTTCGACAACAACACTGCATAAGCTACCTTCAACTAGCTAAAATGGCCAAAACCAAAATGTCCCTAAATTCTAAGGAGTTCATTGATGCTATACATTCCATGAAAGAAGCAACTGACCTTACTGCAGCATTGAAACCAAGGGCAATCATCAGAGTCCACAGTTGCAGGTTCATGCTGCAACAAAAAGGAAAAGTGAGATGAAGGATTTAATACAGACATTGTATTTTTGTCGTACAGTAGCAAAACTCTTACCAAACGGAAACGGCATTAACTGCAATTTTTGGATTCTTCAACCATCCTACCATAAGAATCACAGCTGTAAAATACCATAGCTCCAAGCTGTCATCAGGAAGCCGGAAAAAAAATTTAAGCGAAATCTCTAAAACGGATTTTGCAGAAATAAAGTTTTTTGAGTACTAACCATAACATTACAGCTGATGCGAAAGAAAGTTTAACAAAACCAAGCAATGACTTGAATGCTAAACAAGAGAAACCAGTCCAGGCTTCAGGGAAAAAACCTGAGACAATGTAAACTATCTGAGCCAAAACAATAATCCACCATGAAATGTTCCCAGCAATAGCAGCTCCAAGTAGTCCATGATCTAGCTTTGTAACAAGCAACCAATTCAACAGCACATGAAATGCAAGGGTTACAATAGAGATGACTGTCATAACCCATACTCTACTCTGCGCTTGGAGAAACTTCTGAATTGGGAAATTTATTGCAAAAGCAAACAATTGAGGGAGTACCCATATTGAGTACTTTCCTGAAAGCTCTGAAATTTCTTTGTCTTGATGAAGAAGCTGTAGTAATGGCGAGGCAAAAACATAAAAAGGCACTAAAAACAAAGCTGTGATCCCAGTAATGATCCATGATCTTTGCATATAGACTCCAAGCATGTTAAGTTGTCCAGCACCAACAGCTTGACCACACAGTGTCTCCAGGGCACTTCCCATCCCTAGCTAATACAGAGAAGATTGCATACAAATAGAATTATGAGCTTAGGTTCAAGCCAGGTACACTAAATTCAAAACAGTTTCCATACGCCATAAAAAAATCAGTCTTTATGATTCTTGACACTAAACTAAAAATTTCTGCCGAAGTGTTAATAGTACCGTGAGATTACGAGTTTGAACCCAGTCGAGAGGTGATCACTTACCATGACTCCATACACAAATCCTTCAATTACATTCTGAACAATTGAAACAGCAGCAAGCTCCACCTCTCCCAAATGGCCAACATATGCAGAAGTGACGAAGCCAACAGAGAACTGTGTTACTGCCGTCAATATAGCAGGCGCTGCTATTTCCCACATCTTCTTTGATTCATCCCAGCTTCTTTTCGCCAATTTTTTTCTCCTCACAGCCTCAGTCATCTCCATCTCTATACCAAAAGGCCTTTCTGGAATCGAAGAACCCTTTTCCTCCATAAAAAAATAGAGCCCTTTTCTCTATGAGTGTTTCTAATGTCTGCAGACAAGAAAGATCTAATAATAATATTGCTGTTAGTGGCAACAGCAATGGTGGAAGCACCTGGTTGGTAAGAAGCTTCTGTAAATGGCACTGGTGGGTGTTTCGAGGAATGCAAATCTATTGATTTGAAGTTGTTTCAGAGAGGGGACTCTTTTTAACGACATATATATATATATAATCTGTTACGCAAAATATGCTCAAGAAGAGGAGATCATGATCAATACATGGAACAGGTTTGCAATAAGAGAGAGACACTCTTAATAAATAGGCTGTTTATAGCTGCAATACTCTCAAGGTTGTCTATTATTGAAGTTGATTCTGCTGCATGGTTGGATAGGTAATTATTGAAGTAATTTTTTTTTCAGCATTTGAAGAAGATTTTACATTTGTTGTGAATTATATTCAACTTTCGCAATTTGAAGTAAAATTAAATATGATAATCCATAAAATAATAGCCACAATTTCACAACAGTTAGGAGTCACTGATTGACTTAATTTCTTGTAAATTCGAAATTGCATTTTCCCTTGAAAAAGTGTCCGAGAAACTACTTTCTTATAAACTCAATTTTTTTTTAAAGAATAAAATCATGCGATTTGTGGTAAAAATTTAAACTAAAATAGACAATTTATCACATACCGAACATGCTGTATAATTAACAGTACGACGGTAAAAAAATAAAAAAAATAAAAATTTGGTGACCGTCCAATGATGGGGAGATTGCATAACAAAAGAACGAAAAACATCTTTCTCCAATTGGGAATAAAATGCTTTTCCTGCAACCAACTTTCTGTATCTAGAGAGAATTTTTTTTTTTTCAGGGGGTGGGAACGTGGGGCTCTTCATTTGACTAAAAATAATTGGCTGAAATGTCTACCAACTATTCTGAAAATGAGCTGTAACCTAACATTTAAATAAATCTGATATAAGCAACAGTAAGAACACTGTCCCCATATGTTGCCAGTTAAGTTTGTCAAAAAAACAAAAACAAAATGTTGCCAACCGAAGTGCTTTTCTTGGACTTTGGCTCAAGATTTCAATTCCCTAACAGAAACCAAACCAGTCATAATTCTAACTTGATTTTTGCTTTGTCATCCACATCGATTTTAATTTTTTTTATGTATTTTAGAAATTATTTAAAAATGTACAGTCAAATTTTTATTTATATTATCAGAACACAAACACTCAATTACTAAAAATTAGAAAATTTTGGTTACATACATGTATTAATTTTCTTTTTTAGCATAATTGCCACCGGAATGACTTGATTATAAACCACATTTTATATTTAAATATATATAATCATTATCATTAACGTCACACTAGTTCTGACAAAAAAAAAAAAAAAAAACATTACACTAGCTATATAAAAACATTATAATCCTTGACTTTATACTGCTAAGAATCAAACCTGAAACTTCTATCAATTTTAAAAGTTTTAAAGTAGCTGTTTATCCTGAGTTCGAATCCGAGACATCTGATTAAACTGGAAGAGCTCTCTGCTAACTCATTCACATCCTATTAGATATAGTTAATATATATTAATAGTTTATCAATACAGAAAAAAAATTTAAAAAGGTAAGTGGGAAATTGTCTATGACACAGAAGATTATCCGACATTGAGATTTTGTATCCCTTATGTCTAGTGGCAAATTTTGACCAATTTTTATTTTATTTTGTTTTATTTTATCAATTTCATTTTGAATATTGCCAAGTTCTACTTTCACAAAACCTACATTATTAGTTGGTAGACGAGGAATATAATTTTTAAATAAAAACACTATACATGTTGAGTTTTATAGATAGATCAAAATATATTATTATATGCGCAAATGTCAAATTTGATATCTCAATTGAAATTTTTTTTTGAACATCTGAAGGGAATTTTATTATTTTTTTTTGTATTTGTATGTAAAAATTTTATCATTTAATTGCTTAATTTTTAATTTAAATGAAAATATTATATATGTATATTAGGTAAGCTTCAACTCCCTAAGCCAACCCTTCAGGTGTAGTCACAATTTTTTTTTTTTTTGAAATCTATTGAACTTCGTTACTATCATCAGACAATTAAAATGTAGAAATCAAGGAAATTAATTAATTAGAGAGTACAAAATCAAGAGGGGGATTGGCTTGCAAACCCACAAAACAAGCAAAGAATTTGAGCAGCAAAGTTCTGGTGAATAGTTGTTAAAAAAAAAAAGTTCTGGTGAATATGCCACCCTTATCGTATGCAATTTTTTTCATCCACGTCTCACCACCTTGAAATGAAAGAAGAAGGATTGCCTATCACCAACATCCCATTGACTTTATTTCTTTGTATATATTTTGAAGTTGCAAAGGTCAATTTGAAGTTTGCTAGCAGCCCCTCCCCTCAACAACTCCTACCAACCAGCTTACAGTCTAATTGGCATCAACTGTGGTAGGTAAGAGTTGAAAATAAAAATTAAAAAAATTAAAATAACATGTTAAGCTGTTCCATATATAACTCTCTTTTGACAATTTTTTTTAAATAATGATAATTATAGTTCTAAAACTGGGTAACTTGGTAGTACAAAACAATACAAAATAGAGTGATGAGCATCAGTTATGTTATGTGAGCTTTTCCATGAAGATGTAAACTGAGATTTCCAGTTTTTTTTCTTTTTTTTTTTCTTCATAAATCAGTAAGATTTCAACATTTAAATTCGAATTCTACCTCCCTTTATGTATTTAGAGCAGTAGGCAAGTGTGGGATCCATTTTATTCTATGTGGTTTTATGAGAATAATTTTTGGCAAGGGGTGATTAGCCAAGTTGAATTAAATTTTAATTTAATTTGTTTATTATCAAGTCAAATTTGAATCAAACTTATTGTGTTATTTAAAACTAAAAATAATTATTTATAAAATTTTTAATAGATATTGCAATTTTATTCTAATAAATATATTTAAACACATTTTGTATTTATTATAAGGAAAAAATTGTATATTATGTACATGCTATTAAACTAGTAGTAAATAAAAATTACAAGTTAATTCATAAATTTCTATTCAAATTTATTTATAAATTTTATGAAACTAGTTTTACATAATTTGAGTTCAACTCGTTTATTTAATAATTTTTTATCAAACTGAATTCCAGAAAATTTTTGCCTAGTTCAACTCGTTTATAGCACTATTTATAGCACTATGATAATATGTATCTTTGTTAAAAAAAATTATTAGAGCATTAGTTCCTTAAGGATTTCTATTTTCATTAACACCTTGTTTGGATGGGGTGAAATGGTGGTTCATTAAGGAAGGGTAAGGATGAAAATGGTAAATAAAGGTAAGAAAACGAAAAATATATTACTTAACTATTGTTTGGAAAGAAGTGAGGTGATGTAAATGTTATATTATGTTTTTTTGTTTAGGAAAAGATTATAGAATAGGAATTATGTAATTAAAAGACATAAATACCTTCAGTTTTATAAAATAATATTTATTTTAATTAACTTAAATAATAATAATAAGGAGCCTAGACATAGTAATGAGAGAGTACGTATCTATTGGTTATAATTTTTCTCTAAATTAGTAAGAAGCTGTTTGGCTGGACTAAGGTAATTAGTTCGATAAATTATACCTTTAAGAGCTGAATATACAAGAAAAAAGGAAAAAATTATCTCAACACTATAATCAATTAACAATGATAAAAAAATAAAAAATAATAATAAACTAACCTAGCTAGAAGAGCATAATGAAGAGAAAAGAGGAATGATTGGAAATTTTAGAGCAGAAAGAGAAAAAGGAAGAAATAGTATGAGAATGAGAAAAAAAAAAGCTTTTTAAATGATAAGGGTATTTTTTATTTTTAATTTATAACCAAGAATATACTTGGAAAAAAAAAGTAAATCCTTCCTTCCCCTTTCTTACACCCTGATTTGGAATATAAGCAATCTACATAAAATAATTGTATGACTAGTTTTATATCCCCTCTCTCCCCATCCCTCTCCATCACTTTTTTCCTCCCAAACAAAACAAACAAAGACCTTCCCTCCTTCTCCTTCCTTCACCTTCCCTAACCCCATCCAAACAAAGGGTAAGTTATCTTGTTGAAGTTCAATGATTCTTTAAAGAGATTTAATTAATATACAAGAATTATTCTTAATATTGTCTTAAAAAAAAGTTACTCCTCTTCTTAGTAAATTATATTATGGACCCCTGTCCATATAGTAATATGGATCAGGGGTCGATCACACGTGTGTGAACTAAAAGATGCATTTTTTTTAACATTTTATGTGTTATAACTGGCAATTCCATTGGCGTAACCGAGTGAAATCGAACAAGCGGCAGTACTGGCACTTTTGAAAGCAACCTCAAGCTTATTCTTCAACACCTCCATTGGCAAGATCCCAAACAAAGTATACGTCCAAGCACTTTGTAGAAGGGGCATTAATTTTGCAGATTGTCAAAACTGTATAGCAAACACAAGACAAGATATCAAGAGACGCAACAAACTCAAAAAATGCAGATGTGTAGGAGTAAAAAAGGGACTTAGATGGGGTGGTGGAGAAGGATTGGAGGTAAGAAGCGTAGCATACTTGGTGGGTGGCAAAAGATTCAGTTTTGGCATGGTGTTTCATGTAACCTCGAGTTCATTAGTCTGTGTTTTAGAGTTTTAGTTGGATAAGTCTTCCGTTGATAATGTGAATCTTAAGCTTGAATTATGATCTGCCTCTAATTTTTGGTTATTGCAAGTATGGAGAATTTCAAATATTTCAGTTTTTGTTTAGCAAATTATTTTTCTTTGTTGATGTATTTGAGTGGTTATTGTTAAATTAGTGATTTGGGTGCTTCTTGCTATTAAAATGCTTTCTTTTTCTTGTGTAATGTTACTGGACGATATAGGAGAAGAGCTCGTCTTTCACAAGGCTGTAGAATAAATAACAAGTGGCTCTACTTATGTGAAATGGTGAAATTGTTTCATGTAACTTCAAGTTCATTAGTCTCTA
This sequence comes from Mallotus repandus, assembly GCA_949671775.1. Lineage (NCBI taxonomy): Eukaryota > Viridiplantae > Streptophyta > Magnoliopsida > Malpighiales > Euphorbiaceae > Mallotus > Mallotus repandus. The sequence continues at coordinate 10,869 of CATIWM010142773.1, forward strand.
CGTATAGTTTCATTAGTTGTAATGTAAAAATTCATTTGTTATTCATTGGAGGTTCATCATAATTTTAATATATTTTTTGTCAAATTCATTTGTTTAGTTTTTCTATCTAATGAATACACATATTTTATCTTATGAACCTTCATTATATAAGTAATGAATCTATATTATTTCATTAAAATAATTATACAAGTAAAAGTTTATTTATTCTAATTAAAAATTAAATAATTTTTTAATGATTAAAAATTTTATTTTGACAAAAATTATGAATAAAAAATTAAATTCAATCATTGTAATTAATAAAATAAAAAGAAAAAAATAATTTTTTGATAAATAAAAAATACTTTTAAATTTTTTAATGAGATTGAAAGTGAATTTATAGGTGAAAGTTAATGAATCTGCAAGTGAAGGTCAATGAATATGTAGGTGAAGGCGAATGAACTGCAACATGTTTATTGATCTTCACCTGCAGATTCATTGATTCTCAATGAACCCGTAAGTAAACATCAATGAATTTACAAATAAAAGTTAATAAAATTACATTATTTAAACATAAAAATTAATATTTAAATACTATATTTATAAAAAATAACTAAACTTAAGTCAGCAACAAAGAGATGGCCATCTTTATCCAAGCTAGCTCGCATAAACAGCTCCATTGCTGTTAGTAATAAGTCTGACAATAACAAGAATATTATTTCCAAGGATATTATTGATGATCAACTCCATGCACTCATGAAAGGTGCAATTTCTCCACTAACTTAATCAATGGCATAGTCACGCCAATCAAAAGCTATTATGGCCAAAAAGAGTCTGCGACGAACATGTATCAAGAATTTGTTTCAGTTCAGTCTTCGATTTCTTTACATTCTTCCAGAGATTGAATGTGTAGTCATGGAGCAGCTCTGCATCGTATTTGCCGCAGTTTGTTATTATCAGAGCAAGACCTTTTCCATCAGCCGTCTTGCTTTCTGGGTGGCACAGAAATATTAAAAAAAACGTATTTTTTTAGTTTATACAGTAAAAATATCTGGTTCATATTACACTATAGAGTCCATAGAACAACAATTGCCTCTTCTTTGTATTTTTGCATGAATCTACTAAAACACCTCAACCTGTAAATTCCATGCTCAATTACAAGGCCTGTGGGCCTTGAATTTAAGGCAGCTTGTCTTTTGCTTTATTGGTCACATATATTATTGTTTTTGGAGCACAATAACATATGCAATATTCTTTACTTCTTAATTAGCTACAAATTAATTAATTAATGATAAAAAAATTAAAATTAAGAGTTATATTACTTAATTACTCAGCTTTCAACAAATATAATTTCTTTTTAATTTTTAAAAATACATCCTATTTTTAACTCGTATGTGTTTTGTAAAATTTAAAAAATAATCATTTTTATTTTACCACTAAATTAAAGAAATAGTTAATAACTATTACATAACAAAAATTAATATGTTAAAATGGCATAATTGCTTATGCATCTATATATATAATATAAAAGGAAAAGCACGTTGCTTCAAAGCACAGTACTTCCTCACAGCACATTATGAAATCTGACAATAAATTAAACAATTTTCATACAGTAAAAAGAAAAAAAAAAAAACTCTCTTACCAACAATTGTTTTCTTCCAAAACTTCTCTTACCAACAGTTGTATTCTTCTCACACAATTTTTTTTTTTTTTTTTAAAGTGCCCTTTCAATTTTAGAAAACAAAAGTGTCTCTCTCCCTAGTGCCGTTTCAAATTTAAAAAACAGAAGTGTCATCCCTCTTCCAAAGTGACATTTCATTTATTAAAAAAAAAATTGGACAGTTCCTGTATACATATCCCTGAGTGGTTCTGTTTTCTATTTTATTCTCTTCTTTGTTTCTTCCATCTTTTCCTCTACATCCCTTCTCTCTTATTAAATTCTCATAACAGAGTTCACTGTTCCAACTTTCAAGAAATATTACAATTGATTTCTGCTGCACTCACTGTTAAGTTATTTACATACTTAGCTCGTCTTAGTTGAAAAAACAAATATCCTAAATTGCAATATATCGCCATTTTTTTATATTTGAAAATTCTATCATATCTATGCATTTCATTTGCAAGTAATATCTTACAAACTTACTTTCTCATTTCCTGAGTGTACATTTGTTCAAATACACATTTTTATTATATAAATATTCTATGCTTATTTGGTTATATTCATTTCGATTTAATATTTTTTAAAAGATAATAAATAACTATTTTTTCTTTTTCTACAAATTTAGGTTGTTCAACTTACTGCACATTTCTCTCAAGAATTATGAAGAAAATTTCACAGAATAATGTCAATTCAAATACTTTAGGACAAAATATAATATTGCTTTCTTCTTCATGTTATCAACAACACATGTCAATGACAAAATTACTCGGACATCTCGATTTTATTTTCATTTTTATGTGCAGTTTAAAATGGCCGGAAATCAATGATAACAATAGACTGAACATCATTTATAGAGTTTTTTCAAAAGAACCACTGAAATTCGTTTAAGCATCAACAACACTTGCAGGCAAAAACATTATTATTCATAATTCTTATTCAACATTTCAAATATGTTTTACCATGCAATTAATTGATTTTTCACTCAATTTTTTGTAGTCTTATATACAATAAAGATACAAAGGAATAGATTTCCTCTTGCAGAAATACAACTATTCCTACATTGTTATGGTAAAAAATCGCGTCCTAAACATATAGAAAGGATATCATTTGAAGCATCTAACAAAAAATGCAACAAACACCTATTAGAACAACTTCGAAACCTCACCAACATAGAGTACAATCAACTTCTTACAAATAAACAAATATATGTATCTGCCTAAATAATATCCAATTTCAAAGAGGAGACCTTAAAGACTTTTATGATTTATTATTTATGGAATATAAAAACCAAATATTCTATATATTACAATTATTTTTAAAATAATTCACGCTACGCATGGGCTTTCGACTAGTTTATTATAAAAAATGAACATTACAATTTTTTTATTATATATGACATCACACCATTCGTAATTTCAATTACTTTACTACTAAATAAATCACAAATTTATATAAAAAATAAATATTACAAATATGCTTCACATAGGATTGTACTGAAGAACTCACTTTTAGAATCTTAGTGCAATAGCCAATTAATCTGCGCATCATTGACAAGAATATTACAATTTTAAAATTTATACAAAAGAAAGAAAAATCTTTAGAAAAAATTCTTCCATAGTGGCATTTTAAAATTCAAATTAATTTTTGGTCAATAAGCTCCATTATTGACATAATAAAATCACATAAAATTACATTTCAAGAATTATCAAAAAAAAAAGTTAGAAATTAATTCCTTTTACTCCCAATTAGGTAAATTTGAACTGAATAGATTTTAATTTGAATAAAATAAAAAATTAATTCCTTGATTTTAAAAGCATCAATAATTAAGTAGCCCCAAAATCTTCGAAGCTAGTGTTTAACATGGGCAAACAACACTATATATAATCAATCTCCAATAATCATAAATTAAAATTAAAACGGAGCTAAAATTCAATAATGTAGTTTAAACCCAATCAAAATCCATATAATATAATTTTGATTAACCCCCTTTTTTTCTTTAACCTTCTTTCAAGTACAAAAGTACCAAGGGAATGAATGGAAGAAAAATGAACAAAAATAAAGCCTGT
>CATIWM010142785.1:0-12263 GCA_949671775.1 Mallotus repandus
TGTTGCTAATGCCACTTCCGAATTAATTTGGCTTCGTGCTCTCCTTCATGAACTCGGGTATTCTCTTCCTCATGCTACTCTCTCTTGTGACAATATTGGTGCCATTTATTTAAGCACCAATCCTGTGTTTCACACATGCACTAAATACATAGAATTGGATTACCATTTTGTGCGAGAACAAGTTGCCTCGGGATTTCTTCGACTCCGCTTTGTTCCATCTACTGACCAACTTGCTGATCTGTTCAACAAATCCCTACCATCATCTCGGTTTCACCATCTATTTTCCAAGCTTCCGCTTTGTGATGTGCATGGATTTGATGGGGGGGGGGTGCTAAGCCACTTGGTTATTATTATTTTTATTATCCTTAGTTTGTTACTTTTGTTAGTTTGTTATGGCTGTATAGTTTGTAATGGCTGTATAGTTTGTACTTATCCTTTTCTTTCTTTGTTATCCGTGTACCACATCTTATATACACCACCTCTGTAACATTTATTGACAAGTAAGAAATATATACAAAAGACAAAACCTTTACATGCATGTCATATCGAACTGTTTACATAGCATCCATATATTTTGTTGTTAATGTGAAATAAATATGCTGTATTAGACCTTTTATTTGTTATTTATCTGTTTGGTGATTATTAAAATATATATATTCCATTATGTATATATATATATATTGTGAATATAGTGTTCTTGACTTTGATGCTGTTTTATTATTGTTGATATGATTTTGTTATTGTGATGTATTATTTTTAGAGGACAGTAGTAGAACATGCTACCTAGTGGGCTACACTAGGACTGTTGCACTAGATGTTAGGATTTGATATATTGATTGATGTGAGATATGATAAAAGAAAATTGATTGACTATTGAGATTTGTGGATAGAGAGTAGTGTGGCTGTGGAAGCTCGATTGACAAGGGGTCTCGAGCTCGACTGACAAAGGGTCTCGGGACCAGTCATTCCGACAGCGAGATTGCTGTAGCTCGATTGACCTTAGGGTTTAGGGGCCGGTCCATTGTCAATTTGGAAAAGAGAAATATTATTGGATTTAAGTAGGCCTGATGGCAAGTGAGGTTTAGTGTTGAAGTTCCGGACATTCTTAGGGTTCTGCTCCGATCCTTCACTTATTTTAATTTACTATATTGATATAAAAATTATTTTGAACATTTGCGTGAAATGCATGTATAAAATAAATATATAAATATTATTATAAATGCTTAAGTGAATGTACTTTTAGATTGTATGCATATATATAATAATAATTTACTCAATGAGGTTTGCCCTCAATTATTTTTCAGAATTTATCTTATCAGGGTTCCCTAGTTATCCTTTTCATTGGATGCTTTCTTCACTGGTTGACTTATGTAAATTTTTAATATGATCTTTCTTGTATTTATAGAAGCTGCAGCAATAGCATGTACTTGTTGTAGTTTTTGATGATGTTATTGCCTGAGGTTGTGTACTTGAATATTTTGTAAAAACATTTTATTATGATATGAGATTGAAGAATTTCTTTCTGTTATTAAAAGTTTTTAATTATAAGGTATATTTATGTTATGTTAAATATGAATTTTTATGTTTAAAACTTGCTACGAGTTTCAGATTCGTGTAAATTTTTATTCTCTAGTGCCGGTCATGATTCTCTCATGACATCAATCATCTAGTATAGACTAGAGAAAACTTGAGGAAAATTGAATTTGAAAGGAGCCACTCGCTTAGAAAAGTTTTGATGTATTGTTTTTTTAATTATTTATATTAACAAAAGTTTTATATATTTAATTTCTCCTTATATTTTTTTTAACAATAGAACACAAAAAAAGTATAAAAAATATAAACATTGCAGATCATTTGTTATATAAGAAAATATCATATCATCATTTCATAATAAAAATAAAAAAAAGAATTATTATTATTATTATTATTGCTGCTACTGCTATATATATATATATATATATATACATACCCGGACACATTTGAAATAAAATACACATAAATTGTTCTTGTTTTTTAAGAAAATATATTTACCACTTATTAAAAAATTGAAAACACAATAAATTACTTATTTTATTAAGTATTATTTTCACTGATGAATAATAAAAATTTTATATATCAAAACCACTCACAAAACGTTTGTTCCCCTAAAGATTGATAAGGAATGCCATTGCCATCATTACCCGTTTTTTTTTTTTTTGTTTTTTTTTGTTTTTTTTGTAGTGTAAATATTTAATGCATCTGTTTGCTATGAAAATATAAAACACAAATATAATACATATATATGAACAAACAAATATAAGAAAAAAAAAATATTTATAAGCAATATAAAGATTCTATTTGATAAATATATGAAAATGTTTGATATGAAAATCCTTTTTTAATGCTAAGAAAATTTTAATAAGTTAACTCCATTTAAATATTTATTTTTCAAGATTTTTTTCCACATTTAAAAAGTAAATATAAGTATAATGTTCTAAAAATTCTAAATATCAATGTGGGTATATTTGCCACTAAATAATTTTTTTTAGTTACTATAAATGGTTAATTTCCAACACTGTAAAGAGAAAAGAGGGGGTGGAAGTTTGAACCATTCTCTCATCAAACTGGATGTCACACACTTTTTACCACTAAGACTACTCATGAGGGACCACTAAATAAAACTTTTAAGTATATAACATACCATATTACCCTTAAAAATAGAAACAAAAGCTCTAATATATTTTTTTTATGCAGGTATAAATTGTGCCATTTAACATTATTCTTTCAAAATATATAAATTTAAATAAATTTTTACCACTTCAAATAATGTATGAGCAGGTTGAAAAATTGTAGTACTTGGAGCTTAGTCCTAAAGCATGGGAAGAAAGCAATGAAGATAAGAGAATCCCAAGAAAAAAATAATAATAAAAGCAACAAAAGCATAATCCATTTTGGCTCCAAAATCAATCCATTTAATTAATTTTTTAAATCTCAGCCGATTTGTTTGCGCGATCGAAGGACCCATGAATCAAGAGCCCGCCATTCACGCCATTGCAGCTCTTCTTTTTATCTCCAATTGGAGATGAACAGAAAAAAAAAAAAAAAAAGTTTTCGGCCGAAAACCAATTTCCCAAATTTCCATCAATTGGCCGTTGTTTTTTGCAGTTTTTTCGGTTACGGTGAGAACATTTTTCTTCCTTTTAAACAAAACCCAGATGCCTAATTTTTATTAAAGATGCTAATTTTGGTCGGGTATTGACCAAACACATGAGGAAACAGTATGAAAACTATTTAGTGCATGAGTGAGTTGATTATGTCTTGTTAGGTGTTATTAGTCTTTTGGGGTCCCATAGTAATTTAATTAGGTGCAATGCCATTTGATGTTTATAATTGCAAAATCAAAGTGTAATCAATGCAAATAAAGCAATAGTACTCTATTTTTATGCTCCATGAATAGAAAAAAGATATTTAAAATAATTCTAAGTAATTCAAAAGTGAAAGTATTATGGACACAATCACAGGATCCATGTCTTCCGCAAGATTTAGTTTTATGCCTACATGGGGAGGAAAATATAATAATTCATTCCATAGTAAAGTTTTGAGTTGATTCGATTTATTTTTCATTAATTAGAATTTTAAAATATATTATCAAAAATTTTTAATGCGTCAGATCAATGCAGAAAAATACATACTTTCTTATTATTATTTATAAAATAATTTATTCTTGATTTGTATACAGATTAAATTATAATATACTAAAAGATATAGAAAAGGATGAAAATGTTATTTGCTTATATGAAAGACTACAAAAAAAGAAAAGGGAGGGAAAATGGTCCAAATTTAATTTTGTAAACATAATAGAAAAAAAGGAATTTTAATTATAGTTCACATACATATATACATTTCATATACTGCTATATTTTATAATAATAAACAAACAACAATAGAAAGGAAAAAACAAATTAAAAGTGGTATACATGAATTTAGTTATGGCATGTATGAAAGTTTGACCAAAGAAAAATACTTTGTGCATAAAAGACAAATTTTCAAATATAGTTTGCCCCACATTCCAACAAATTCCCATGCATGTAATGTTAATCTCAATCTAAATTTAACTTTGTCTTTATAATTTTGCAATGCTTTGATGTCGAACATGTTTGGATATGGTGGATAGTCTTTTGGCCATTCAGCCTTAGCTACAGGCTGATATATTGCCTAATATTAACCATTGAATCTTGTTTTCCCTTCATTTTTTTACTAATAGAAAAATCTCTTACCATATTTTGCAAATCATTACATATTGAAATCTTTCAATAATAATTGAAAATGGACTTGCCATATATATATATATATATTAATTTGAAAAATTTCTTCATTGATATATATTGAAGAAATGGACTAACCTTGTATAATGCCCTCTGAAAGATATAGAATTTTATTTGCATGCTTTAATTTTTGGTTCAGAATCAAGCACCTTGCAAGTGATTTTGCTCCAGAAAAATGTGAAAATTCCAGGAGTTACGAAGACAAAATGACCCACTAAAATTCTAGTCAACTGAGTTGGTGTAATTAACATCATAAGCATTGCCTTCTTTGGCTATAATTACTATATACATTGCATGAGCTACCTTTTCATCATTCTAAACCCTAAATTACTTTAGACCAACATGTTTGAGTATAATTCTATATAGCAATAATCCAATAAAATAATAATAAATTTATTACTAGATAACAGTAAAAGGAAAGCAATTCTTGTATGGAAAAGCCTTGATTTGCGCTTTGATGATAAGACCCAATTACACTCGCCTATAAAAGGCCTATGTCAATGTTGAATCTAAACCATACCCCGCAACAAAAGCAAAAGCACATAGTTAACTTGTGTGTGGTACAAAAAGTACCAACAAAAACAACAGCGATGAGGGGAGCTTCTTTCTTCCTTCTGTTTTGTTTCACATTTGCTCTCTTGGGTTTTGTCCAGGCTAGTCCTAATTACAAGGATGCATTAACAAAATCCATCTTGTTCTTTCAAGGTCAGAGGTCAGGGAAGCTCCCCACTTCAGAAAGCATTCCTTGGAGGTCCACTTCAGGCCTTTCTGATGGTCTACTTGCCCATGTATGTCACAATTTCATTGCCTCTTCCACTATTTGTTTTTATGATCTTGGATGTCAAATTTATTTCATTTCTTAAAAAATTATTTTTATAACACTTGTGGGCATGTTAAAAGATTTCTTTCTTGAAAATATTTATTAGAATTTTGAACTATTTGTTATTTCTGAATAGGTGGATTTGACTGGAGGCTACTATGATGCTGGAGATAACGTGAAATTTAACTTCCCAATGGCCTTCACCACCACAATGCTTTCATGGGGAGCTCTTGAATATGGCAAAAGAATGGGACCTGAACTGCAAAACGCAAGGGTAGCAATTCGTTGGGCTACAGACTATCTTCTCAAATGTGCCACATCCACTCCTGGCAAGCTCTATGTTGGTGTTGGTGACCCTAATGTTGATCACAAGTGCTGGGAGAGGCCTGAGGATATGGACACTGTCCGAGCTGTTTACTCTGTCTCTCCAAGCAACCCAGGCTCTGATGTAGCAGGGGAGACAGCTGCAGCTTTGGCTGCTGCTTCGATGGTTTTCCGAAAAGCTGATCCGAGGTACTCAAAGATGCTATTAGCTACTGCTAAGAAGGTTTTGCAATTTGCATTGCAATATCAAGGTGCTTATAGTGACTCACTCGGTTCAGCTGTTTGCCCATTTTATTGCTCATACTCTGGCTACAAGGTAAGACTATACTTAATAGCTTGAAAATTGGTATCTGGCTGCCTGTCTGGTAGGTAGGAGGTTGATCAAATGTTAATGCATATTGCAGGATGAGCTATTATGGGGAGCAGCATGGCTATTCAGAGCTACAAATCAAGTGTATTACTACAATCTCTTGAAATCTCTGGGCGCTGATGACCAACCTGACCTTTTCAGCTGGGACAATAAGTATGCTGGTGCTCATGTACTCTTATCAAGGGTAAAGTCGCAACATTTTTATGCATTGGAGTTTTGGTTTCATGTCAACAATCAATCAATAGATATCTTGATATTTTCCTGCAACTAAATTATTTATTTATGCTCTGCAGAGAGCTATACTCAACAATGACAAAAATTTTGACCAATACAAAGTTGAAGCTGAAAATTTCATGTGCCGAATTCTGCCCAACTCCCCCTATACAACTACAAAATACACACAAGGTGAAAAAATAATAATTTTAGTAATATAGTTTTTTATTTTTTTGTATTGTTTTTTGTAAAATTTTTTGTATAGTTGTATAAGCTAATATTTAGGCCATTAAACTGCAGGTGGGCTGATGTACAAACTACCTGAAAGTAACCTACAATATGTAACATCAATAACATTTTTGCTCACTACTTATGCCAAATACATGAAAGCAACAAAGCACAATTTCAACTGTGGGAATCTCTTAGTTACTCCAAATTCCCTCTTATATGTAGCAAAAAGACAGGCAAGTGACTACGTTTCTCTTTAATTATAATAATTTCACTATGTATTTTATCTTTCTTAAAAGTAGTTTAATGAATTGGCATGACTTGTAATGTTATAGGTGGACTACATACTTGGTGTGAACCCATTACAAATGTCATACATGGTTGGATTTGGGCCACATTTTCCAAAGAGAATTCATCACAGAGGATCTTCATTGCCATCACTTGCAAGTCACAAACAAGCCATAGGTTGTGATGGAGGTTTCCAACCCTTCTTCTATTCTCCAAATCCTAATCCTAACATCTTAGTGGGTGCGATCGTAGGCGGTCCGAATGATAGCGATGGTTTCCCAGATGATCGATCTGATTATAGTCATTCAGAACCTGCTACTTACATCAATGCTGCCATAGTTGGTCCTTTGGCATACTTTGCTGGAGCTGTCAGGGGTTAATGCTAGTGCCTGATTTGCTTGTTATGTTTGTACATATTTATCAATGCTTTGTCCCAGAATGGGCTCTGTGCCAACCAAAAAGTATGGTGGGCTAAGTTACTTTGTTTTGATTATTGTCTTGAACTCTATGCTCAGTAATTTACGATGTTAGAAAAAAAAAAATCGTAAAGTTTGAGAATGGAATCAAGTTGGGGAATCGAATTGGGCTACCTCATGCTGTGATGCAAAATTTAGGCCTCCTGAAAAATTAAGAGAGGACTTTTCTATTTTTCTTCATCGTTTTATTTTATTATTTTGTTCCATGTTCTTATTCTTACATGTTATTTAGAAGAATAATACTCAAACTAGGATTGAGGAATTCAACAATAATTACATAAAATAGAACAAACATTTGCAGCTATAGTAAGATCTGCATTACTTCAAATTTATGCATGTAACGATAGAAAAAGAAAAAGCTATCAACAACTCATCATTAGCGATGAACTGGTTTCAACAACCTGCAGCATCATCAGTGAACATTTTGTAGTAGTGTTAATAGTTACATTTATCCTTAACTACACTTCAATTATTAATTAATTTCTCTTCTTTAAATTGTGTCAATTTCCATATTAACTTTTCAAATTATTTAAATTAAATCTAATTTTTTTAATAAGAACCTAAATTGTCACGATCTGAATTCAAAGGTACATGATTGACACTTTAAAATGAAAAGATATATGCTTCCAAAACTCGTAGTAAGTTGTTAATTCAATTCATTTATAATGTTAACAACTTAACAAATCCTAAAAAAATCTAGCAAAGTTTTTCCTCTAACAGGACCCATCCCACACTCATAAATAGTGACAAAAGAATTTGTAAAATCACCACAACACATTATCCACTAATGTCTCCATCATATTATACCTATAAAGTCCACACATGTGGACTTCATGGTAAGAACACAATAATAAACTACTTCGTTATCGAATTATTTAAACATAGTACATGTTAGTAGTCAAACCATACATAATGAGATTCGAGAGGAAGAAATCCTGAATGACTTCTAACAGTCTAACTGTGAAATCCTAAAAAAAATAAATTACAGAGAATTAGAGTTCATACTTATAATATAAAGAAATGCAAGCTGATTTTAAAAAGTTTATTTTAAAATATTAAAATCACTAGAAATAAATATTGAAATCCATAAATTTCTTAAAATTATTAACTTACTAAAATCTCAATTATTTCTTTATGATAATAAAATGTACGTCCCAAAATATCCAATAATTTATAAACATTATAGTAAAATATATAATATTAAAAAAACATTTTAGTTGAGAAATTAATGGTAAAATTCTAAACCTCAAATATATTAGTCTTTTGACACTCTTAAATTCAAATGACTATCATCCTGAAAATCATGCTCAACTAAGGTACAACTGTAGTCAAGTACTCAATTCAATATTGATGTCTGGAGAAAACAAGCTCAATCAAGATTAATCTCAAATCCTATTCGAGAGAACAAATTCAATCGAGTCTAAATGTAAATCCTACTCGAGAGAACAGGCTCCACTGAGTTGAATCACATGTACATAGTTGACTCAATATCAAACCAGTTCGTATATGGTTCTAGTGACACCCAGTAAGTAGTCTATCCAAAATATTGAATTATCCACAAAATAAAATAAAACTAAAACACTTTTTCAAAACTACATCCACCACATAAACAAATAAATCATATGTCATATGTAATCATGCATGTTTTTTATATTTGTGGTAAAGAAAAATAATAATATCAACATCATAGTAAATAAAATAATTTTTTAGCAATGTTATAGTATATTGTATGAAAATTATACTATTTAGCGCTTAAAGTATAACACTTTATGTGCTTATCAACTTCACTCGCACTTGATGTGCAAATTTGTTGACCTTAGCAATAATCAATCTTGATTTTGATCTTAACAAACTTGATTTTGAGCATTTAATATATTTGTTTAAGTATGTATAAGTTAGGACTATAATGGAAATCAAAATGAAGTTAAGCATGCTTTTGGGCTAAATCAAAATTTGGGATTCCAGGAAAATTTTGGAAGTCTTAGACTTTTATAATGAGAAAGTTATCTTCTTAACATTTGAAATAGAAATTACAAGATTTCCTAATTGATCTTACTTGTCAAAATCCGAATTCATTTGGGTCTGGAAATATTCAGTTAAAATCAGCATATGTAGTTTTCATTTTGATTTGAGCAGGTCTTAGTATTTCAACAATATCTTGAGCTACAGATGTCCAATTGAGGTGATTAAATATTTTATGGAAAGATAAGATAAATACCTAAAACTTTTATGAAGAAAGCTAAGAATGATTCGATCTTATTCAATGGCTAAAAGTCATGATCTCAACCAAGACCATGCAAGTCCCTACCGGGACCAAAATTGCACCAAATTGAAGAAATCTTCTAGAACATATCCCAGGCCAGTACCCCGACCTGGACCAGTGTGATCCTAACCAGGATCGAGGCAGTTATAACTAGGATCAATGCTGACTTCAAAGATAACAGCTATAACGGATATATTTTTTAATATCCCGACCGGGATCAATGCGATCACGACCGGGACCAGAGAAAATGCAGGCTAAAAGTCCAAATTTCATTCAATTGATTTTTCCAGTAGCTATATTTGAATTTCTTACCTATGAATACAACCTTTAAAAATCATTTAGAGGTTAAGAAACTTATTTTTCATTTATATATTCTTAAGCATTCAATTAAAGCTCAAAATTCTCTTTAGTTCATTCTTGTATTTGATAAACTCTTGTGAGAGTTTAGTGAGTGTTAGAATAAAAATTCTTATTCTTCTATTTTCTGGAGTTAAAGAAAAGGGAAGTGAGGTTCTATTCTAAAGGAATTGGTTTAAGTGTTTAGCCATTAAAGCACTTGGAAATTTGGTTTTAGTGTAAGCCTTCAAAACACTTGTGAATCAGTTTTTGAGTGAGCCTTGAAAACTTAAGTTTTAAGGTTTGAGTTGAGCTTAAAACTCAAGTTGTAAAAATAAATCTAGGCAAATAGATTGTGGTGATTCAAAATCCTAACATGGTGATAAGTTATGTAAAGATGTAGGATTGTTGAGAATCCGAACTCCTTAAATACTTGCATTTATCATTCTTCTTTCTCAACATTCTTTTACTTTTATTTATTTGCTCTTAAGTTTTGATTTTTGTTTGATAGCCCTATTCACCCCCCTCTAGGGCATTTTCATTTGGTATCAGAGCTTGAATTCTAGGTACTTCATTGCTAGAATACAAGATCATGGGGAGTGAAAGCATCTCTTCTGTTAGACCATTTTTTGATGGCAGCGATTATCCTCATTAGAAGTTCAAAATGGAACTCTATCTTGATTGTGACTCCATCAAACTTTGGGACATTGTTCGAAAAGGTTAGGAATCACCCAAAGCTACAATTGATGGTGTGATTACTAAAATTCTAAGAGATGATTGGAATGCCATTCAACAAGAAGGGAATCATAAAATAAAAAGGCTATGATCACTCTAGTCTCTTCAATGTCAAGAGAAGAAGGAGGCAAGCTTCAACATTGTACTTTGGCTAAGGAAATATGGGAAACCTTAAAAAATCATTATGAAGGAATTGTTCAAGTAAGAAGCAAGAAGGTTCAACTCCACATGTATGAGTATGAACTCTTCAAAATGAAGCCTCAAGAATTAATCACCGAAATGACAAACCGCCTCAATGCTCTTGTCACCACTGTCAAGAAACTTGGTAAACATTTTACCGAGGAGGAAGTAAACAACAAGATTCTAAGAATCCTACCTAAGAAGGATTAGGAATCTCGAGTTACTTTCATTGAGGAAGCTTAAGATTTTGCCACTCTTTCAACCGATGTGCTTATTGGAAAGCTTCTCACCCATGAGCTTACAATAAAGTAAAGAGGTGAAGAGCAAGAGGAGAAGGAAGAAAAGAAAAAGAGTATAGCACTAAAGGCTTCATAAGAAGAAAGTGAAGAAGAAAATAATGAAGGTTCTAGTGATGAAGATGATGAAGTTGCCATGCTCACTAGAAGTTTTAAAAAGTTCTTGAGAAAGAAACATACCTCAAGAACATGAGACTTTAATAAAAAGTATGAAATAGATAGTAAGAAGAAAATAAAAGAAGTTACTTGCTATGAATGCAATAAACCAGGTCACATCCGAAGTGAGTGCCCCGAACTCAAATTCAAGAACAAAGGAGCAAAGGATAGAAAGAAGGCCCTCAAAGCTACTTGGGATGACTCCTTTGAATCCGAGAAGGAAGATGAACAAGAAGAAGTGACCAACCTTTGCTTCATGGCTCTTGAAGATGAGAAAGAGGTACCATCTATTTCTAACTTATCTTGTGATGATTGTGAATATGATAATGATAATGATGATAATGATGATGATGATGATGATGATAATGATAGGAGCTCTATTTTGAGCAAAATCATGCATAAATATACTAGCTTACTTGCTGGGAAAAAGTTTTACAAGTATAAGTTTACTAGCTTATCTGAGGAATTCGAAAACTTGAAAAATGATTTTTCTAAACTTATTAAAACAAATGAAAATTTTGAAAGTGATTTGGAATGCTCAAATTCTTTGAAAGACAAACTTAAGAAGGCAAATGATGAAAATCATAAACTTTCTAAAGAAGTTTTAAAGTTAAAGAATTCCATTTTTAAATTTCAAAAGGGAAAAGAAACTTTAGATAGTCTTCTTGACTCTTAAAAATTTCATGGAGATATTTTTGGAGTTGGATACAAAAATGGAATGACTCCATCATCACCAGCACACATTAATTTTGTTAAAGCATCACATGATTCTATTACATCTACATCCAAAAATGAGACTCAAGCCTTTAAAGCTAAGAGGTCTCATGTGTCAAACCATAAGGGAAAGTCTAGTGAGAATCAACCTTCATTGACACAAAGAGGTAAGGCTCAAACTAGAGCACCTCAACCAAAGCATGCTTATATGTACACTAGACATAATAAAAGTAGGCATGCTACACAACACAATGCACATAAACATGTTGCACAAACCTATCAAAATACACATTGTCATTGTCAATGTATGTCTCATACTATGACTCAAAAGAGTTATAGAAAGAAAACACCACCACAACACATAAGGCATGTTTCACACATTAGAAAAGCATATCATCCTAGGAGAAATAAATTTGCCAATGTTGAGTGTTTTTATTGCATGACCAAAGGTCACTCTAGCAATATGTGCTTCTATAGAAGATTGCACATAAACTTGCTTCCTTTGGATTACCTTGAGACTAACCAACCTAAGCTAAGAAAGGTTTGGGTTCAAAAGAATA
>CATIWM010142787.1:0-13633 GCA_949671775.1 Mallotus repandus
AATTTTTATTTTTTCCTACGTTGTAAATTAATCCTTTTGCATTTTGTGAAGAGAGACTGGTAGGTGGAAAGACGGCATGGTCGTCAAGAATTCAAAGGTTTGTTTATGTCCACACAAATAAACAAACCGAATTTCGCAATCAAATCTCAAAATGCAATACAAGTTCATGCGCACTTTGGATATGTTACACTTCGGCACATAAATTCGTAATATTTATTTTAAATATTTTATATTCAATTAACAAAATAAAATAATTTATGTATTTTATAAATTTGATGGGTTTTATATTTGGGTACTCTCTCAATTTTACACCAATTTTGCTTTGAAAATTAAATTTCAATTGTTTTTTTAGCAGTTGAAGTTTAAATATTATTGATAGATTATTTGATGACATTTTGTTGATGTTATAGCCATGTTAGCGTACAATCAAATGCTAACTTAGATTGATTACTAAAATAAAAACAATTAAAGTTTAATATCTAAAATAAAATAAAAATAAAATTTGCTGATTATTAATATATTTAATTCATTAATTAACCTTGTCAAGAAATTTATTTGGCCTATATCAAAAAAAAAAAAATTTAAAAATGTTTTTATTTATAATAATTCAATTGAGTTTTAAATTGTTAATATTTATTCATAGTAATTTAAAGTTAAATTTCTTATTTATATTTATAATTTGAATAATACCAATTTAAAAATAAAATAAAATTTACATTTGCATATTCAATTTTTATTGATTATTTAATTATGAGTTTTAAACTTTTAATGTGACATGAATGAAACCCATCTATTAAATTATAAATAAATAAGCCACAAGTCCAGAATAGAGCTTTAATACCAAAAAAAAACAAAAAAGCATATGGAGTTTTGTTGGGATGAACTGGAAGAAATAACTGGAAACCTAAATTGCACCATACTTTTAGAATGTTCACGTTTTTACGTATTCGATATGTATTCGTGTTGAAAATATATCGTTCAAAATCAAAACGTACCAGACCTGTTTATATAAATTAATTATTAAAAATAGGAAATACCTACAAGTCATAGTATATGCAGAAACGTTAATAGAGAAATCTTTGCTGTATTTCGGAATCCAACCCGAATCAAATTCGGATTAGTTGGATTCTATAGAATACTGAATACTGGGAGCCTCAAATGTAAACAAAATAAAAAACATGTATTTATACTCAAAAAGTGTTTCTCCTAGATTTTATGGAAAAAAAAATGAACCCAATAAAAAAACAACAAAAGAACGATTAAATCAAGAGAAAAAACTAAATATACAAAATTAAAGAGAAAAAATTTTAAAAATTCAAATAAAAAAGGAAAACACATGGAAAAAAAACCAAATTAAACTAGTTGTTATTATTATTATTATTATTTAATGAATTTTCTAAGAGAAATAATCCAAATAGTTAAATGTTCATTAATGTTAACTTTTATTTAAACAGATACTTTTAAACATTTTATATAAAATTATATTTTTAATATTTATAACTCCTATATTTTCAATATTTACTTATTTTTTACTTTTTCATATTTTATTTTTTTTATAAAATAATATTTTTCTATATCCAATTTTACATTTTTTCGTTTTCGCCTATGCAACTTAGTTGGAAACTGTAGCTCTTTCACTTGAAGCTTCTTTGCCCGGAGTTTTTAAAAACCACTTTTCTTTGAATAAAATTTATCCTAAGTTAAACAAAATTTTGGTACTGCAATTGAAAATTTTTAAATTGATGCTGAATTTTGCATTTTGATGTTATAATATTTTTGATTAATAATTAAGCAGTTTACAATTCAAAATTTTAGGCAATGAAAGACAACGACGATGTGAACTTACTTTAAAGTGAGAGAAACACTTCGGATTTTTATCTTCTCATGCATGGAAAATTACTTCTTTTGCATTTTTGCAACCGACTTTTATTATGAAGAGAGAATGGTAGGTGGAAAGAAGACGTGGTTGTCAAGATTACAAAGCTAATATCCACACGAATACAAAACCTAATGATAT
Source organism: Mallotus repandus (assembly GCA_949671775.1). Lineage (NCBI taxonomy): Eukaryota > Viridiplantae > Streptophyta > Magnoliopsida > Malpighiales > Euphorbiaceae > Mallotus > Mallotus repandus. Next base: position 2,018 of record CATIWM010142787.1, read on the forward strand.
GATTTTATGAATTTTGTACTTAAGGAAATTATTTTAAGTTAATAAAAATAAAAATATTCTAAATTTAATGGTTTAATGTAATGTATTCTTTTAATTAATTTAAACATCTGTCGGTTGCAAGAAAAGCAAAGCTATTTATTTGGGATGATAAAATTTAATTTTAACATTTTTTTAGGACTTAAAAATAAAATAAAATTCTTTTATTAAATTTACTTTTACATTTCTGTCTTTTTTTTTTTTTCATAATACATAATCCAAATCAATTAAAGATAACCATTTTATAATTGCATCCACCTAGACGTAGCTACCAGCCACATAAAATTTTATTATTTTTATTATTTTTTGATTATAAGATCATCCTATATTCGGTATCCTGTAAGATCCGATTAATTTGAATTCGATACAGATATGACTTATTTTTATTTGTTTTTAATTAAGAGCGAATCAAATTGACAACAAAACTCCGTAATATTCTTACCGGAGCTTCCACCTTCACTGGTCGCCATTTTAGCCAAATTGCTCCATTTCTCGGCATTAGCATTGATCTCATTGCTTCTAGCTCCCTCCATTACTTCCCTTATGCAACCCCATATAGCATCTCGTCTTGCAATGCCTTCCTCATCAACTGGAACCCTAACTCCAACTTTCCAGACATCCTTAACATACTTAGCATTAGTAGCTTGGTCTGTCCATTGAGGTACTGCTACCATTGGAACTCCCATACACAAACCTTCCAAAGTACTGTTCCAACCACAATGTGTAACAAAACATCCAACTGCATCATGCCTTAAAACCTCTAGCTGTGGACACCATGTCACCACTAACCCTTTCTCAATAGTCTCGGACGTGAAATTTTCTGGGAGTTTGGACGCTTCTGATGCTCTTACAACCCATAAGAAGTAATTGTTGCTCATTTTTAATGCCCAAGATAACTCTTCCATCTGCTTAGCACCTAGAGCTGCCATGCTTCCGAATGATACGTACACTACTGACCCTTTTGGTTTGTTGTTAAGCCAGTTCATGCAAGCATCATTATCTGGCTTAAAGATGCTGAATCCATAGTCTTTGTCATCTTCAAGCTGCTTGTCTAAGTACATAGATGGTATTGTTGGTCCAATCGTCCTTAGCGCAGGTAAAAATTTTGCAAGCCAATCTGTTGCCTGGAATTGATAAACAAAAAAAAAAAAAAAAAAAAAAGAAGTAAATGGTTTGGACTTCGACTATTCAAGAGTTTGAACCCGGTGAATCCTATAAGGGGTAAAGTAGGATAAAATTCTCCCGTCGCTTGGTTTTCTACAAGGAGTTACTAAACGAAATCCAAACTTGTGGCCGTAAGAATTGATTGGTTTTAGTTATAAATTAATGAAATGATTAAAGGAAATAAATTTATTAACTAACCTCTTGTTCTAACTCATAAAAAGTATTGCAGAGAACCCAATCAGCTTTACCAATGTTGGTAAATTGATCCATAAGCAATTCATATACAGCAGGGTAAGTTCCAAATTGATAAAGAAATGATGGAAGATCTTGAGGATGAAGCCGAGGCAACCCAGGAGCCAAAATTTCAGCACTCTCCTTCATGGGAAGTCTAATAAGCCCTTGATTTACATGGTAATATATGGCATCAACAGCACAAGATTGAGTGAAAAAAGCTGCACCAACCAGCCCAAATTTCTTGGCAACATCAAGACACCAAGCCAAAAAAGCATCATAAACAATGCAATCCACAGGGCAGCCTCCCGAAGCATTTAGCTTCCAGACAAGATCGGCAAGCGTTTGAGAACCCACCTCTCTAAAGGTATCAAGATAAATCTTGATACTTTCTGCCTGATGTACACCACCTTCATCGTAGCCATCAGAGATGGTTTCAAGATTGATCGAAGCAGAGGATGGTTTATGAGTGATGGTTTTGGAAATGAAGCGAGTAGTAACAAGAGTGACCTTAACTCCTTTGTGGTGTAATCGTTTAGAAAATTGAAGCATTGGGTTGATGTGGCCTTGAGCTGGATAGGCTAAGACTATGCAGTGAGGTGTATAGCGTTGCTCTGCTTTCTTCATTTTTGGCTGCAAAAGGAAAGGAATTGTAACCTTTTTTTTTTTTTTTTTTTGAGAAGGAAATGTAACCTCTGAATCCTCCATTTGAGTGTTTTTGTACTGGCGTTACTATCTGTTGGACCACGCATGAAAACGAGAAGTTATACAGTGTTACAAAACCACCAACTCATCATATATAGTTAGAAAGTCAAATTAATTATAGTTGAACAACTAATTAAATAAAAAAAAATCTAAAAACCTAGAAGGAGATGGATAAATCCATCATATCTTGATTTAAGAAAAATATATCTAAAACTAATTTATTTATTTATTATTTTTCTAATTATTTTAATATAACTGGTTTGATTTTCAACTAAATAATGGTCCATGACCATTATATAAGTTTTTCATAGAAACATGTGGCTTTGTCTCTACACAAATCTTTATTTATTTAGATGTTTTCTCATTTTTAGATGCATGTTAATTTTAAAAATTTCAAGCAAAAAAAATCTTAGACACATTTTGGATTATGTTTTCGAAAATTTTAAAAAATAAAAATGATTTCATCAGTTTTTTATATTAATAAAAAATAAAAACAAAAATAATTCTATAATCTTCTAAACTAAACAATATAAACAAGGAAAAATAATAAGATCTATCATAAATTATAGGTCAATTATCAATTTCATCATAATTTCAAAGTTGTATCAATTTGCTTCTCCAACTTTTCAAGTTGTTCCAAATCTGTCCAAACGACATTGAACTTGTGCCACAGCTGATGTGGTAAGCTGACGTGACATAAAAGTGACTGACATGAGAAAAAAAAATTAAAAACTTAACCAATTCTATCCTCAACTATAGACCAATTATCAAGCTAATCTTAATTTGACAAAAAAATTTTACACTTTAAAATCACTTTTAAGAACAAAATATTTTTTTAAATAAATTTGACCAATAATTTTTGCACTTTAAAATAACTTTTAAGAACAAAATATATATATTTTTTTCTAAATGATTTCAAAAAACTGGAATGATTTTTTGTACTCAAAAAATTTTAAAAATTAAATAAACATATTGGATTTCAAAAATATTTAGGCTCTAATAATAAAAAAAATAAAAGATTAAGAGTTTAATTGTATCAAAATAAACTTCAAGTAGATAATTAAATTTTGAAAATAATTTAATAATTTTTTATATCTTTTACTGCACCACAAATCAAGTTTTAAAAAATAATTAATCAAACGTCTGATTTAATATTTTTTAAAACTTGATTTGTGGTGCGGTAGAAGGTATAAAAAATTCTTAAATTATTTTTAAAATTTAATTATCTACTTGAAGTTTATTTTGATAAAATTAAACTCTTAATCTTTTATTTTTTTTATTATTAGAGCTTAGATATTTTTGAAATACAATATGTTTATTAATTTTTAAATTTTTTGAGTACAAAAAATCATCCATTGTTTGAAATCTTTTAGAAAAAAAAAATATTTTGTTCTTGAAAGTTATTTTAAAGTGCGAAAATTATTGGTCAAATTTATTTAAAAAAATATTTTAATTTATTATTAGAGCCAAGATATTTTTGAAATCCAATCTGTTTATTTAATTTTTAATTTTTTTTAAGTACAAAAAATAATTCTATTTTTTTTGAAATCATTTAGAAAAAAATTTTTGTTCTTAAAAGTTATTTTAAAGTGCAAAAATTATTGGTAAAATTTATTTAAAAAAAATATTTTGTTCTTAAAAGTGTGAAAATTTTTGGTCAAATTAGGATTAGCTTGATAATTGGTTTATAGTTGAGGATAAAATTGATTAAGTTTTTAATTTTTTATCATGTCAGCCACTTTTATGTCACGTCAGCTGTGACACATGCTCAATGTCGTTTGGAGGAGCAAATTGATACAACTTTGAAATTAGAATGAAATTGATAATTGACCTATAGTTCATGACAAATATGATTTTCTTCCCTATAAACAAAGCAAAACAATTTCTTAGTATAATTAATTTATCGCCTCGTGAGAACTATAGTGCTTTGCGGGGCGCAATAAATTACAATTCTACTCTTGATATTTTTTTTACATTATTAAAAGAATTTTTTAAAAAAATTATTTACAAATTACAAATGTTTAAATTGTTTTGTTTAAATCCTTACACGACGGGTTCACCCATGTGCATCTTAAATTTTAGATTAAAAAAAAACATAAATTTAAAAAAATTAAAATTCAATATATATATATATATATATATTATTATTATTATTAAGAAGAGAGTAAATCAAAAGAAAGGCAATCCTCCAAAAATGTGGGAGGCTGCAAGAACATAGATGAACAAGCTTGAGAACAGGTAGCTTTGGCTAAACAATGAGCACACCCATTAGCTTGCCTACTAATATAAAACACAGATAACTCTGATACTTATTTACTGTAATAGACACTGTATAACAATTGCTCTTAAATCAGAGACATCCTCTGCATTGGCTTGGAAAGGTCGACGACCCTTTGCATCTGACTCGATCTCGATTTTCTGCAAACCAAGTTCAAGACACTATCGAATAGCCTCTCCAAGCCCTATAGCTTTAGCTTCAGCAACTAATTGAAAACCATGAACCACCTGCGCTTGACCTTGAAACCAGCAACCCGAGTCACTTCGAATAATTATACTAACACCAAGCGAAGTTTTGTCGTTGGAGACAACAATGTCTACGTTACATTTGAACCAGCCTGGTGGAGGACACTGCCATCTACAAACGCGTTGCTGAACGTTGGAAGAAGACTGTAACGTTGCTTTTGTAACTCTTGCTTCCGACCATTCCCGAAAAAACTGAAAAGCATTTTGCACTACAAATTCTGGTGAGAGAGCTTTATTATCCCAAACCTGTTTGTTTCTTTGATTGCAAATAGCCTAGAGAACCATAGCTAGCCTTTGCATTACATTAGCAGAGAGAGACTCCAAACATTTTAGCAGCCATTATTGAATGTTCTCCTCAATTGTTAAAGGAGGTACAATCTGGCAGAACAATAGTAGTAGAACTGCTCGAATTTGTGGCCATGATGAAGAAAAATAATAATAATAATAATAATAATAATAATAATAATAATAATAATTGTTTGTCAGACCTTAAGAAGGCTTTGATACCATGAAACTAACATGAGCATGAAAGATGAATTATATTATTCACTTACTGCTATTACAAGATTACAAGATATATATAGAATATATACATGGTAGTGCAGAGATATAAAATATACGTAGTGGACATGAGATAATAGTTTATGTGGACGTGAGATAATGGTGGACCAAAGAGATAATGATTTAGGTGGACATGAGATAATGGTGGACAAAAGAGATAATGATTTAGGTGGACATGAGATAATGGTGGACAAGAAATAATGGGTTCGTTATCATTATCTTATCAGTTAGTACCAAATGAAGATTCAATAAAATTTGTGGTGGGGAAGTATTTAGTTTTGAAAATCATAGCCACCAAAGTATATATGAGGTTTAATGAGAAAGTGCCAACCATATTTTGCAAGTAATGCAAGGTTAAACCCATGGAGATTTCTAAAACCCAATCCACCCATCTCCTTTCTTCTACTAAGAAAATTATAAGAGTGCCTCTGAATAACCCTTTTACCATCATTTTTTGATCCCACTCGAAAGAATTCATCATACACTACAATTCTTCACATAAAGAAATTGGTAATAAGAAAGTACTCATGCAGTAGACTGGGATAGTTTGAGCCACTATTTTGATAAGAATCTCTTTACATGCCCTGGACAACATTTTATTACTCTAGTAATTAATCCTTTTCCACAATCTTTCCTTTAAAAAACTAAAAATTTCCTTTTTAGATTTACCTATGAGAGATGGTAAACCTAAATAGCGACTAGTATTAAGAGGAGAAAACACTCCCAAAGCTTCACTTATCTCCTTTTGCTTATCTACATGGACATTCGACCTAAACATGATACCAGACTTCTGAAAATTAACAGCTTGCCCAGACACTTGTTCATAACTCTTTAAAATCTCCTTAATAGCTGCACATTCATCTATTGAAGCTTTGAAAAATAAAAAACTATCATCAGTAAATAAAAGGTGAGAGACACTAGGAGCCCATTTAAAAACCTTACAACCATGAATATCACCTCGCCTTTCAGCTTGCAAGATTACAGCCGTAAGACCTTCTACACAGAATAAAAAGATACTACGATATAGGGTCTCCTTGCCTTAATCCACCCCCGAGATAATAGGACCAACAAGATCACCATTCAAAAGAATAGAGTAAGAGACTGATTTAACACACATCATTACCCATTTAATCCATATAGCACTAAAACCCAACTTGTCCATACTTAACTCTAAAAAATTCCAGTCCATTATACCATAAGCCTTACTAACATCAAGCTTCAAGGCCACATCACCTAACTTCCCTCGAGTCTTTCTTTTCATACAATGAATAATTTCAAAAGCATCAATAAATTATCAGTGATTGATCTTACTGGCATGAAAGCAGATTGAGATGCAGAAATATTTTTTGGAAGGATTAATTCTATTAGATAAAACCTTTGCAATTAACTTGCAAAGCACATTAAACAAAGATATTGGTCTGAGGTCTTTCATATTATCAGGAGACTCAAATTTAGGGACTAAAACAATAGTAGATGCATTTAAGGAATTTGAAAAAGAACCTGAGTTTAGCCATTGAACACAAATTTAAAAAATATCCTCTCCTAAGTCTCTCCAAAATTGTTGATAAAAAGCTGCATTCAACCTATTCGGGCCTTGGGGATTTATTCGGGTGCATGTGCTTGATAGCTAAAGTGATCTCCTCTAATGTAAAAGGTGCCATAAGAAACTCATTATCAGAGTCGTCAACCTTAGAACCAATAAAATCAAAAAGAAGAAATAATAGATGAGCTAGATGCTAAAAATAATTGTTGATAATAATCAAGAGCAATATTCCTTATATCTGTTGGATCGTCTATCAACACCCCATTAGCATCCCGAAGATGAGAAATTTTATTTACCTATTTTCTGGCAGTAGCAGAAGCATGAAAGAAACAAGAATTAGAATCTCCTTCTGCAAGCAAAAAAAATCTTAGACCTCTGCTTCCAATAAACCTCTTCTTGCTCTAAGATTGTTAATAACTACTTTTTATACTCACTGTATTCTTGAACAAACTTATCTTCGGTTCTTTCATGAAATCTCAGCAAATTATTTTTGCACGTTTCAATCTGCTTACGGAACTTCATGGAAAAATTATGCCTCCAACCCTGAAGGTAAGTTGTGCACACTTGTAATTTCTCAATTAAAGATAGATTTTTCTTCGAGTGCAAGAAGACTCCAACAGCATCAGCAAAACCCTCCTCCTTCAACCATGCATTTTTGAATTTAAATCGATGAGGATGATGAATTTGAACTTCTGAATATGGAGATAAATAGAGTGGCATATGTTCATAAACAAAGGCTACCAAGAGTGATAACTTACAAGAAAGAATATAGCTCAACCAAGAATTCGTTACAAAGGTTCTATCAAGGCGCTCTTGAACCCATCGAGTAGAACCGCAACTCCTTTCCTAAGTATATTACGCACCATGATGAGGAATTTCAGACAAAGCATAATAAATTATGGCATCTCGAAAATCAGGCATTATGGATAAGGAACAGTACCACGTTTATCATCGTTAGATAACAGGTCGTTAAAATCTCCAAAAATACACCATGGGAGAGTATGTTGAGAAGCCAATGCTCTGATTAATGACCAAGACTCTTTCCACAAAGCTGTATAAACATGAAAGACGCCAATCCCCAACGTCACCATTATGAAAAACAAAATCAATATGATTCAAAGAAAAACCATACACATCACAATCACAAGTTTATTTCCAAAATGCAGCAAGCCCACTCCCTCTACCAATTCTATCATCATAAATTTTTTTTTGAAACCTAAATTTAATTCATAATTCCTCAATACGTGATTCAAACACCAAAAGTTTCCATCGAAAAAAGAAAATCTGATTGATAAGACTTCACAAGCTCTCCAAAAGCATGAACTGCATGAGGATTGCCCAAGCCTCAACAGTTCCAACTAATGAGCTTCATGGCGACTGGCAGCCTGATCACTAGGTCCCACCAATAACAAACAAGATGAAGAAGGAATATAATCATATTTCTTAGAAACTGTTTCTTCTGTTTTGTCAGCAAGAGTTTCCGCAGCTTAGGGCTCATCAACCACCATAATATTTTGATATGTTAACAGCCCATTACCATCCCATCTTCTTTTCTTTTCCTTAATCACTACTAGCCCATTTTCCTCTAAGCCCATCATTTGTTGTTTGCCCACCATAAGCTCAGCATAATTTCCTAAACTAAAAAGTTAGTTTCCCGCATGCAGGATATGCCTTCAGGTATTGAATGATATCTGTTTAGATTGATCAGTTCCTTTAAACACACCTTGATCATGCCGATTTTCAATAACCAAATTTATATTTTAAGGCTCCTTAAGTCTTCTATTTTCCTTATCTTGCTTACCCATCTCCATGCTTAGGTGACCGAAATCTGAAAGAAGCCATATACTGAGAGCAACAACACCAAAATTTCTTAGTTAAACTCTGAGCCATGGTCCCCATTCTCTACTGATAGCATTACTATCCATTTCAAATAGTTTATCATAAAAATTATCAGTATGACTCATCAAGCCACAAATAAAATAGAAATTTGGTAGACATTCGTATTTAAAATGAACAATAGATCCTTCTCTAGATGGCTTGCTAGTCTTCTTTCTCTTGAGAGGCTTTCGCACATCAATTCAGACTTTGATTCTCATGTAATTGCGCTATAAACTGGAATTTTTATTGGTGTCATACTCAAGAAAAAGACTAATAAAATCACCAGTTGTTTTCCTACAACAGCTAACATAAAACCTATCGGAAGATGATCACCACAGGAAATTGTCAATTTAGTGATGGAATATAACCATCACAAAATAGTGATGGATTGAATTATAAATTTAGCGACCAAATATTTTTTAAAAAATAAATAGATTTAATTTAGCGATAGATTTCTATTTAGCGATTTCGTCGCTATTTTAGCGATGGAATTAGAATGTCATCTCTAAAATAGTGACTTTTAGCAATGGAAATACAATTTTGTCACAAAAATAGCGACACAATTTAGTACGTTGCAAATATAGAGACGAAATTATAATTTCGTTGCTAAACGCTGAGTTTTAAAATTTTATTTTCTTTAATTTAATATTATATATATATATATATATATATATATAATTCTATCGTTAAAATAGTGACGAAATTCAGTTCGTTGCAAATATAGCAATAAAATTATAATTCCGTCGCTAAATGCTGAGTTTCAAAATTTTATTTTTGTTTTATATATATATATATATAGCACTATACACTTGAGGAGCTGAAGTTTTCCACGTTTGAAAAAAAGAGAAACAAAAACAAAACACAGAACAAAGTAGAAGGAGAGGAGAAGCTACGGAAACTACAGAAGAAAAAAAGAGAAAGAAAGGTATTGCTAAGGGATTAGAAGAGCATTGAGGAGCTGAAGACTTGGACTAGAATTAAGCAAAATTGGAGGAATTGAAGATAGCAACAAGACTGTGATTGAAGAGGAACTGTTAAGAATTGGGTAATTGCAAGAAAAAGGTGAGTGAAATCTTCTTCCTCTTCTTTATTTAATTCTTTCAAAGTTTCTTTGAGAAAAGTCTGCATAAAGCTCTAAAATTTCTGGTGTCATTCATTGATTCGTGGTGACAGTTTCTTTTGATAAATTGCATGTTTCAACCCTTGCTAAATCTTAAACATGCAATATAATCTTGGACAATAAAGTTTTTGGTCCTAGAATATTTTTCCTTAATCAATCTTTTAATTGTTTTGTTCCTTCAATTCATTTGTGGTTGGATCAACAGACATCAAATTTTGAACATAAGCTCTTTCATGCATGTGGTGTCCTTGATTTTTAAATTTGGAAATCTATGATTAAAATCAAGTGTGTATTAAATAAATTAAACTACTGACTCAGAAATAAAATGGTGGAGCTTACACGAAAAAGTATTTATATGACAATAAAGCCACTCTGCAGTCGCTTGTGTCATACTGTCAAATAGATAATGAAATTTGAACTTGTTCAAAACCAGATTTAAAAGCTTGAAATTGTTATGTATGACACATATGTAGCAGCGGTTTAATTGTGGGATTATGGTTAGATGGGTTGGGAGTGTGGTATAGTATAAGGGTGATTTTGTAATATATAACATATCTATTCTATTATAAATAAAACATGTATTTGTAACCCTAATTGATTCTTCTGAATAATAAAAAAACTCTAGGCGCTCGCTTCCGAGCATGTAAGTACATTGTCGAATCTCGTTAAATTTTCATAATTTTTTTTTCTTCTCTATATTTTCTTTATTCTTATTTATTTACTGTGTTATTTTGCAACAGAAATGGATATAATTGATAACATATTTGTTTTTCTGTTTATAGTGTCCAAAATTTCAACAAAACCATACATTATCTACATGTAATTAACTGCCCAAATGATTATTGACTTGAACATCTAATCTTTGATTGTAAATGTAAGCTTGAAATGCAACTAACGATGACAACAAAACTCTGAATGACATCAAAACTCTGATTGCTTGGAAATGCTCAAGATGTCTCTAGAAATATATCAATCTTATAGTGAGACAAGAGCTCCTTTTTGTGCATTCATAAAAGCACCGACGTAAACAACATAAATTTATATATGTAAAATGATGGCGCGCACCCACCTCAAGTCACATGGCTTCATATAAGATCCAGATTTTGAGTTATTAGACCAAACAAAGTAAGAAAATTATAAGGATATATATATATATATATATAATTTATTACTTGCTTACAGTAGGCAAATGGATTTTAATTTGAAACTTCAAGTAAATACTGGCATATGATTATATAAATATAATATATGTTTACAGCCAATTATTTAGTGACATATTGATCTTTGGTTGGAACAACTTGAGCTAATTTATATATGGTTTAGTGTATCACTGCTGTTTCATGGAAGTTATTTCATAAACTAAAAATGAGGGTTTTTTTTTATGAGTAGTAATATCAACTATTATTCAGCAAATAAAAAAAACACATGTTAAAAATATTAAAAAATATATAAATAAAATAATGTAAGTTAGCGTAAAATTTAATTTTAATACTAGACATAAAAGGAAATTCAATTATACATTTTTTCCAAACCTTAATATATGGGAATTTAAATAGAAAGGTTATATTATCAAGGATACATTTTGAAAATGTCCTAGAGGGGGTGAATAGGACTATTGAACAAAAATCAAAACTTAAAAACAAATAAACAAAAGTAAAAGAATGTTGAGAAAAAAGAATGATGAAGACAAGTATTTAAGGAGTCGGATTCTCAACAATTCTACGTCTACACATAACTTATTCCCAAGATAAGATTTTGAATCACCACAATTTATTTCCCTAGATTGATTTTTACAACTTGAGTTTTAGGCTCAATTCAAACCTTACAACTTAAGTTTTCAAGGCTTACTCAAAAA
>CATIWM010142800.1:0-11484 GCA_949671775.1 Mallotus repandus
AGGAGTTCCAAAGATCGAAGACAAGAGAGTTGGTGCTGAGGGGGAGTGTGAAGACTACATCACCAACTCTATAGCCTTCTCTACATCTTTCTAGAAGATTATTACTTTAGTTAACCAACTTATAAGGAGAAGCCAACTTGAGTTTGAATTCTTAGTTGCCAAAATCAATTTTACTTTTGTTACTTGCAAGTTGTTTGACAACTTGGCATTAGTTGTCATAAGTTGTTTTCAAGTTGATTTTGATAACTTATTATGCTTAGTCTTTAAGGAGGTGTAAGTGAGGAGGTGGGAATAGTACCTAACCCTCACCTATAAATACATCCATCCTCATTTGTATGGTGTGTGTGTGTCCATAAGAAAAATAGAGTGCATGGAAATGAAAAAGGAGTGGTGCATGTGAGTAGTGTGTACAATTTTTTTTTTTTTTTTGTATTGAAAGTTTCCTTATTTATAATAAAAATAAATTTATTATAAATCAAAATCCTCCAAATTTTCTACAAGACATTAGGATTCATGGTTTGGTTAAAGAGAGTAAGAGAGTTGTTAAGGTAACTAAGAGAGAAGTAAGAGCGCTGGAGCTTGAAATTGAGAATTGGATGGCGATGGAGATTGTGGCAGTAAAGAAAGGCATGAATTTGATGATTTTGGTCTATGGATTTTGATTTATCAATTGACTGCAAGCTTTTCCTGCGATGGGTGGTTGACAACGGTAGAGGAGTGGCTCGTCGTGTTTGTGTTTGATTGGGGTGGTAGCAATGGTAGGGGAGTTTGGAAGAAGGTTGCAGATGACATAGTTTTTTTTTTTTACCAACGCAGATGACATAGTATTTTTTTTTTTAGAAAAAGATGACATAGTATTAGTGCTACTGTAACTTGATCTTTTAATCTTTTTATAAAAATATAATAGCTCATTGTCAATTTCTATCATTTAATCATTTTTAATTTCTTGTTAGTGTTTAATAAGGAGGTGTGTTACATGCACCATAATTTGTTAAAAAATGAGTTAAAATGACACATTAAATGTAAATTTTGGATTAAAATGTTCAAAAAAAGTCATTTTAAATCAAATTAAACTTTTGCGAAAAATTTAAGGGTTAAATCAAACTTTATTCCTAAATAAATTATTTAAGTTAATTCTCATTCATGCTCATGCTCTTGCATGGAAAGTTAAGTTCCCAATTGAAATTGTATCAACAATTGAAATTGTATCAACAAAATTTGTGTTAGGTGAACTCTTTCTTTTTTTATTTGTTTTTTTATATTATTTTTTTACTTATTGATTATCAATTTTTAATATAATTAAATTAATAAAATTGTAATAAAATTAAGAGATTATCTAATTATTTCATATTTAGTATTGGGTGGAGATTTGTGTGCTTCAATATTAATATTATTACACTTCATTATTAATATTTTTAAAGTATAGATGACATAAATATCCTTTAGTGCTTACAACCTTTATAAAAAAATAAATTATTTTTAATTTTTTACTATTTATAAATATTTTCAAAATAAAAATTATTTTAATGAACTTAATTTTTACACAATTTTTCTAAAAAATTTGTGTAGACATTGTTTTAATAGAATAAAAACTTTATATGTATAAATTATTTCTTGGTATTACATCCTAGAAAATAATTTTTTTTACACATACTCATGTCATCTTAAATTTTTTTATGAGACAACAGATACAGAAATATAATTTGATCGAACATATATTAATTGATATATTTTATTTTTAACAGGTATTTTTCTACACTACTAAAATAATTTTTTTGAAAGATCTACATTACTAAAAGAATCAAAAATATGAAAATTAAATTTATAATAATTATTATAATGTTACATATTTTCAGAAAATAATGGGAGATATAAAAAATTTAATGAACCAATTAGCTTAAATCATACTTTAATCTATATATATATTAAATGTTAAGCTCCCTACAATTTCTTTTTATTCAGTATTTTCTTATTTTGGTTGATGTGTCCAATTCTAAAAATTCATAATATTTAACTACAAAAAAATATTTAAAAAATTTATAATATTTACCTTAAAAAAATATTAAAAAAATAATAAATATCATAATATTTGAATATTGGAGTGGAGGGTGAATTTTAATTAACTTCTATCTTTTGGTTAACATTATCATTAAACAGTTATATTACTTTAATGCTCCAGTATACATATATACATATCAACAATAATTTCTTCCAAAATAAACTTCTTTAATATCAATCATTCACCGAAGAAGTGGTCATGAAGAGAACCCAACAAATATATCGTTTATGGTTTTTTATATGCATGCATGGTTTGATTAATGGTCTCTGCATGTGATAATGTAGGGCACAAGTTGTTGGATGGCCACCAATCAGATCTTACCGGAAAAACTGTTTTCAGGAGAAGAAAACAGAGCTAATTCTACAATTTCTCTGTATTCGAGTTGATGTATCCAATTCTAAAAATTCATAATATTTATCTAAAAAAAATTTAGAAAATTTATAATAGTTACCTATAAAAAAAATATTAAAAAATAATAATTATCATAATATTTGAATATTGGAGAAGAGTGTGAGTTTCAATCAACTTTTATCTTTTGGTTAACATTATCATCAAATAGTTCTATTGCTTTAATGCTTCATACATACATATCAACAACAATCTCTTTCAAAATAAACTTCTCTAATATCAAGCATCCACCCAAGAAGTAAGTGGTCATGAAGAGAACCCAATAAATATATCATTTAGGGTTTTTTTATATGCATGCATGGTTGTGACTAATGGTCTCTGTATGTGATATCGTAGGGCACAAGTTGTTGGATGGCCACCAATCAGATCTTACCGGAAAATTTGTTTTTAGACGAAGAAAATGGAGCTTGAGGTTGCCGGAAATGGGATTTACGTTAAAGTTAGCATGGATGGTGCTCCTTATCTTAGAAAGATTGACTTAATGGTCTACAAATGCTATCTAGAGCTCCTTAAGCTTTAAAGAATATGTTCAAGTTCAAAGTTGGTAAGTGTGTGTGTGTATATATATATATATATATATATGCAAACAATATTATTTAATTATGTAATATTAGGTTAATTAAAATTATCAGAATATAAATCTAATAATTATTTCAAATTTTAATGGTCATCAGGTAAATTTTCTGAGAGGAAAGGCTATAATGGGTCAGAATTTGTACCTACGTATGAAGATAAAGATAGTGACTGGATGTTTCCTCTTTCATCTCTTTTTTTTAATCAACACAAAATATTACATGTTAATTACATAATTAAAAAATTGGAATTAATTGTTTATTTTTTTATATGAATGTGCAGTATGTTCACCAATTCTTGCAAGAAGCTCAGAATCATGAAAGGATCAGAAACTAGAGGCTTGGGTTGTGCTGTGTAATCCAAAAAGAAAAAGAAAAAGAAAAGAAAATCTTGAATATAGTTTTTCACTTGTATTTTTATGGGAATATTGTAAAGAAAAAGCTTTTGAAAGGATTTTAATGGAATATCTTCTTCATGTATGGTTGGTGTATCATTTTTGCTTTTGAGTTAATAATTGAACAAAAGATCAATTTGATGGACATGTTTCAAGTTTTTTTTTTTTCGTGTACCGATTAATGATATTTTTACATCATAACAGAAATGATGTTTAGCTTATATTATTTTTCACTGAAAAATTATAAATTTGGTGTTTCAACTTTTGTGGTTTTTCTATTTGAGTGTCTAAACTTTTTTTTTTTATAATTAAATATCTGAACTTTAGAAAAATATACTAATATAGTGTCTCCGACCGATTTAATGTTGACTATCCACTTTTATCTCAGACATTAACCATGTCATTTGTCACAGGTGTTGCATTATTTAAAAGACAAAATTACCCTTATTCAATCACCCTTAATATCTACGGCGGAAGTTACTTTAATAAGGTTAATTTTGTCAACTTGAATAAAAGTAGGTAATGTTTGATCTGCGACGGAAGTTAATGTTGAGGTTATTTTTGTCAATTTATAATCTTTAATAAGGTTAATTTTGTCATTTAAATAATGCAATACACGTGGCACATTATATGACTAATACACCTAGTAAACATTAAATCTGCTGGAGACACTACATTTGTATGTTTATTTGTATGTTTTTCTAAAGTTCAGATACTTGATTTAAAAAAAAAAAGGTTTAGACACTCAAATAGAAAAACCACAAAAGTTTAGACACCAAATTTATAATTTTTCCTATTTTTTACTGTTATATCCTGAAAAATATAGTTTTACACATATTCATGTCATTTTAGAATTTTTTATCAGGCATTAGACACATAAATATAATGTGATTATAAATATATTAATTAATGTCTTTTATTTTAATAAGAATTTTTTTATATTACTAAAATAATAAAAAATATAAAAATATGACAACTAAAATTATATTTATGTAGTTTTGTTGTGGGTTGTGTTGCACGCACAAATTTTGATTTGAATCACTGAGGATGAGGATGAGGATGAGGTTATGTATACTCAACCTGTAAATTAGACTAACAAAATAAATAAACTATTTAAGTTAATTCTCATCTGTAAATTGGACTAACAAAATAAATAACCTATTTAAGTTAATTCTCATTCATTTAAATTTTAATTTTTGGCTTTTCTTTGTCAGTTGTACCTCATGCTAGCGCTCTTGCATGGAAACTCGAAAGTTAAGTCCCAGATTGAAATTGTATCAACAATTTATTTTTATTTTTTTTTTACTTATTGATCATCAATTTTTAATATAATAAAATTAATAAAACTTTAATAAAATTAAAAAATTATCTAATTATTTCTGATTTAGCATTGGGTGGAGATTTTTATACTCCAACATTAATATTTTTACACTTCATTATTAATATTTTTATAATGTAGATGACATAAATATCCTTTAATGTTTACAATCTTTATAAAAAAAATAAATTATTTTTAATTTTTTACTATTTATAATTATTTTTAAAATAAAAAATACTTAATGAACTTAATTTTTACAATTTTTCTAAAAAAATTGTGTAGACATTGTTTTAATGGAATAAAAACTTTACATGTATAAATCATTTCTTGGTATTACATCCTCGAAAATAATTTTTTTTACACATACTCATGTCATTTTAAAAATTTTTATGAGGCAGTAGATACATAAATATAATTTGATAGTATATTAATTGATATATTTTATTTTAACAGATATTTTTCTACACTACTAAAATATTTTTTTTGAAAGATCAACACTACTAAAATAATAAAAAATATAAAAATTAAATTTATAATAATTATTATAATGTTACATATTTTGACAAAATAGTGGGAGATATAAAAAATTTAATCAACTAAATAGCTTAAACCATATTTTAATTTAAATACAGAAATAAAATTAAGAATTTAAAATAAATTATAAAAATAATTAAAGCTTAAAATTTTTCAAATAATTTATTTTCGCCTCTTAAAAATGAAAATAAATTATTTTACACACAAATATTGATTTTTAGTTTTTAAATAAAAATAATAATACTTATTAAGGATTTATGTCATTTTCTGAATTTTAAAAGATTAAAATAATTATTTTGTGTAAATGTAATTTAATTATTTAGTGAGTAATAAATAGATCGATTTAAAAATTGAATTAATAAAATAAAATATTTAAATTGAAAATATTTATATCTTCTAAAATTTTGAAAATATTAATAGTGGATAGTAACAATAAAAATAATAATAAAAATAAGCATTAAAATTAAAATATGTATCATTTACATATGAATGACATATAAAAATCTTCACCCCTCAGTCAGTATTTAGTAACCCTAAAGAAAAGAATCTGTGTCCAATCTCACACTCCAAAACGTTTGTTAGCAGGAAAAAAGGATGCTACGGAGGAGCTACCAACCACTTATAGCATCAACTGCTGCTACTGATTCACCTCTTACCAATTACAATATGGGTATGCTCTATTCCATCTCTTCTCTTCATATAACACCCGGAGACAAAACAAAATTCGATGTTGCCTTGGCTTCTTTTAACCGCATGCT
This sequence comes from Mallotus repandus, assembly GCA_949671775.1. NCBI lineage: Eukaryota > Viridiplantae > Streptophyta > Magnoliopsida > Malpighiales > Euphorbiaceae > Mallotus > Mallotus repandus. The sequence goes on from CATIWM010142800.1 coordinate 6,045, forward strand.
TCTCATGAATCCTTTGCCTTCTCCATTTGAATTCAATAAATTATTATCTTCACTTGTTAGGATGAGACAGTTTGGGACTGTGATCTCTTTGTGCAAACAGATGGAACTATTTGGAGTTTCACCTGATGCTTTTATTATTGGTATCTTGATTAATTGTTTCTGCAATTTAAATCGTGTGGATTTTGGATTCTCTGCTCTTGGGAAACTTGGTTTTGGTTTTGACATTATAGCGTTTAATACCTTAATCAATGGGCTTTGCAGACAGAGTAGAATTGCTTAAGCAATAGATTTATTTGATCACATGGTTGCCTTTGGGTATCATCCTACTAATTTTACATATGATGTGATTGTGAATGGTCTATGTAAAACTGGAAAAACCCATATGGCCACTGGTTTATTGAAGAAAATGGCTAAGAGAGGTTGTCACCATGATGTGGTAGTGTACAACACCATCATTGATGCCCTTTGCAAGGATGGATTCCTTCCCAAGGCATTAGACGTCTTCTTGGAAATAAAGACACAAGGCATATTACCTAATGTTGTCACATAGAACTCTTTAATTCATGGTTGTTGCAATTTTGGCCTATTGAAGAAAGCTTTAGCTCTACGTGATGAAATGCTGAATGTTAACATCACACCAGATATAGTTACCTTCAACATATTGGTTGATGGATTTTGTAAAGAAGGAATGGTTTCAGATGCTCAAGGTATAATTGAAAGAATGGTCCAAAAGGGAATAGAGCTTGATGTTGTTACCTACAATTCATTGATAAATGGATATTGTTTGCAAAATGACATAAATCAAGTTAAAAAGGTATTTGATCTGATGACAAGCAAACGTTGTACTCCTGATGTTTACACTTACAATATATTGATTAATTGGACTTGTAAGAATAAAAGGGTAGACGAGGCAAGGCATCTTTTTCATAAAATGCGTCAGAAAGGTTTAGTGCCTACTGTTGTCTCTTATAACTCTCTGATACACAGCTTATGCCTGGCTGGGAGCCCTTTGGCTGCACATGAAGTCTTCAAGAAAATGTGTGCTAGTGGTATTCGTCCAAATCTATCAACTTTCTCAACTTTGCTAGATGGCTCATGTTATCATGTGCAACTTGATGTGGCATTGACCCTATTCCATGAAATCCGAAAGAGTATGTTGCAGCCGGACATTGTTGTCTACACTGTCCTAATTGATGGTTTGTGCAAAGCTGGGAAGCTAAAGGATGCAATGCATCTGTTTTTAAGACTTCCGAATAAAGGATTGCAATCTAATATTTTTACATATACTGCACTAGTCAATGGACTTTGCAAAGAAGGATTCCTTGATGATGCATGTGATGTCTTCAGAAAAATAGAGAAGGAGGGCTGCGTGCCAAATAGTTGCTCTTATAATGTGATCATTCAGGGATTTCTCTGGCACAAGCATCTGTCAAGGGAAAAAGAACTTATTCGTGAAATGCATGCTAAGGGGTTTACTGCAGATACTACCACGCTTCAATTGGTAATGAATTTGTTGTTCGATGATGATGTTGCTATGAAAAAGCAATTAGATCTATCTGAAGATGATTGAGGTGCAGTAAAAGGTGAGGTGAGTTTTTCATTCTCAAAGCTTCTATAAAATTCTATCACTTGCCAAGGAATTAAGTTGAATTATTAAAAAAAAAAAGTTCAATTCATGGGATTCAGCTAGGTCATTGTTTAATTCTGTTAAATATTCAATTTCTGGGTATTGTATCTCTTTTATCAAAGGTGATAGTACTTGGGAAAGGATCTTGGTAATCATAGTAAATTGATTAGAAACTTAGGGTAAAAATGATCCTGACTAATAAATAGATGATTCCTTTGCAATAAAGGTTAGGCGGTTGGTGTCAACTTATTTTCATTACAAAGGAGGTGGACAAGTGTGTGAAGTGAAAGCACTGTAAGAGCACTTGTCAAACTCAGGGGTCAATGGTTCAATAGCCTTTCCGATACAGGCGCATCCAATTCCTATTCAAATTAGGATTGGAATTCAGATTAGGATTATATTTCAGCTTTCCTTCTCAAGTTAGGATAATATTTCAGTTTTCCTTATTTAATTAGGCTTTTATATTTTCTTGTTTAGTTTCTTCTTATATTAGTTTTCCTTATTGCTTTAGGATTTACTTCAACTAATTTAAATAAGGGTGCCTAGAAGGAGTTCTATGCATTGTATTTTGTTTTAATTTCAATTCTAATAATAATTTAGAGGTTGTTTACTCTAATTATTTTCTAGTTCCAACCCTAATCATCTATTATACTTCTCCTGCTGCGTCAAGTGGTATCAGAGCAAAAAATATCTAAATTACTTGGTCTTTTTTTTCAACTCTAACCAATGGTTGGACAAGGATGAGGATGAGGTAGAGGCAATCAGCCTCAACAAACTGAGTTGGTTGAATTGCAAAGGATGGTAGAGGATTTGACCCGGGCTGTACAAGCCTTGCAGCATCAAGAACCTGTGAAAGCCCGTATGGAGAATCCGGAAGGTGACCATAAACAACTCGAGAATTTAGATCTTGAGGTTGATGAAGAACTTGAGGATGTGAACCCTTTTCATAAAGTTGGACTTGCTAATCATGCGGCACTAGGTGTATTGGAACAGCGGATCTACACGCTTTTGATTTAAATGGTGGAGGAATCAAGGTTGAAGTTGTTGATTTTCATGGTAAGTTACATGCAGAGGATTATTTAGATTGGGAAACCAATTTAGATAATTATTTTGAATGGAAGCCCTTAGAAGAACATCAAAAAGTGCTATTTGTGAAGCTTAAATTAAAGGGTACTGCACTTCAATGGTGGAAGAGAGTTGAAGAGCAATGTGCTCGACAAGGCAAGCCAAAAATCAGTACTTGGGAGCATATGAAGGCTAAACTACGGAAGCAATTTTTGCCTACTGATTATACAATAGAGTTGTATGAGAAGTTCCATTGTTTAAAGCAAAATAACATGTCCGTTGAGGAGTATACTACAAATTCAATAACCTGTCCATTCGGGTTGGCTTATCCGAAAGTAACAAACAAATTACTTATTATTACCTCTTTGGTTTAAATAACTCCATAAGGGATGAGATGGGAGTGGTTCGTTTGTTTAATCTTGAAGATACACGTAAATATGCTCTATCCGCTGAAAAAAGAGTTACACGTTATGGAGCTAGGAAGTTTTCATATGGCAGCAATTGGAAAAATAATGGAGGAGCTGAACGTGGTTATCAAATAACTCAGCAAAATAATAGAGGGGCTGCTGCAATAAATAAAAATCGTGAAGGCTCAGTCAATGTTGAAAAGGCCCATAAAGGCAAAGGTATAGTGCCTTATAGTGGGCAAAATAATTTTGGTTCATCGTCAATAAAAGAGGCAGCAATTCTGATGTTCGATGCTTTACTTGTGGAGAGAAAGGACACACTTCATTCGCTTGTCCACAATGGCGAGTGAACCTAGCTGAAACTGAGGAGTTAGAACAAATCTTTGATGACTATGATGAGGAGATAGAGGAAGTTGACCTTCAACCAGCACAAGGTGAGTCCTTGATGATACAAAAAGTAATGACGATAACGACTAATGGCGAAGAAGAAGATTGGAGGAGGCGTAGCATTTTTTGCACATGTATTGTTTGTGAAGGTAAGGTATGTGATTTTGTTATTGATGGAGGAAGCATGGAGAATATCATATCAAAAGAGGTGGTGGAAAAATTAAAGCTTCCTACAACAAAACACCCTTGTCCTTACAAAGTGGGCTGGTTAAAGAAAGGGCATGAGATACCGGTTACTTCTCAATGTTTGGTGAAATTCACTATTGGCGATAATTTAGAGGATGAAGCTTTATGTGATGTTGTTCTAATGGATGTTGGTCATATTCTAGTTGGAAGACCTTAGTTGTATGACCATGATATGGATCATAAGACAAGACCAAACACTTACTCTTTCAACAAGAGTAACAAGAGGTATACTATGCACCCTCTCAAGGAAGAGGCAAAGCACATAATAAAGAGAAGTTCAAAATCTAACAAAATTAATGGATTTTTATGTGCTGAAAGGTTTGAAGCCGAAAGTAGTGAAGTAGGGGTTATATATGTCTTAGTAAATAAGCTAGCAGAGAGTGGTGAAGTTGGAAAGTCACCTCAATATCCTATTGTGCCGGGTGCGTCTTTACTAAATCTACCCGCTTATAGAATGCCTCATATGCAGCGAGCTGAGATACAAAAACAAGTTCAAGAGTTGTTGGAGAAAGGTTTAATACAAGAGAGTAAAAGTCCTCGTGCTTGTCCTGCCCTATTGGCACCAAAAAAAGATGGTTCATGGAGAATGTGCGTAGACAGCCGTGCTATAAATAAAATTACAGTCAAGTATCGATTTTCAATTCCTCGATTAGAAGATATACTTGACTAACTAGTCGGTTCTAAAGTGTTCTCCAAGTTTGATTTGAAAAGCGGTTATCATCAAATAAGAATGAGAAGTGGAGATGAATGGAAGACAACCTTCAAAACTCCATATGGATTATTCGAATGGTTGGTAATGTCATTTGGTCTTTCAAATGCGCCAAGTACGTTCATGAGAGTTATAACAGATGTTCTTAAACCATTTTTAAATTCATTTGTTGTGGTTTATTTTGATGACATTCTGATTTATAGTCGCAATAATGAAGAGCATTTGACACATTTGATACAAGTTTTGGAAGTACTTCAAAGATAACAGCTTTATATGAACCTTAAAAAATGCATCTTTCTACAGCCTGAAGTGATATTTCTTAGGTTTATAGTGTCTTTGGAAGGTCTAAAACCAGATCCAGAAAAGATTTCTGCAATTGTCGAGTGGCCAGCACCTAAATCCATCAAGGAATTTCAAAGTTTTCATGGATTAGCATCATTTTATAGAAGATTCATTCAAAATTTTAGTTCTATTATGAGCCCTATAACTGAAACATTGAAGAAGGGAGATTTTGAGTGGTCCCATTATGCCCAAAAGGCTTTTGATAAAGTGAAAACTTTAATGACTCAAGCTCTTATTCTTGCATTACCAGATTTTGACAAGTTGTTTGTTCTTGAGTGTGATGCTTCACACATGGGAATTGGGGCAGTTTTAAGCCAAGATGGAAGTCCTTTGAAGTTCTTTAGTGAAAAGTTATCTGATTCAAAGAGGCATTACTCGACTTATGACCTGGAATTTTATGCTTTGGTCAGGGCTGTTTGTCATTGGCAGCATTATTTGGCTTACCGTGAGTTCGTAGTCTATTCGGACCATCAAGCCTTAAGGTATTTGCATTCTCAGAAAAAGCTTAATGATCGGCATGTCAAATGGAGTTCTTTTCTTGATGAGTTCAATTTTTTGCTAAAGTACAAACCTGGTCAATCTGATATTATGGCTGATGCTTTGAGTAGGCGATTATTGCTTCTATCAGTTTTGAGTACTCAACTTATGGGGTTTGAG
>CATIWM010142861.1:0-13128 GCA_949671775.1 Mallotus repandus
TTCACTACCACCACCACCACCTCCACCTCCACCTCCACCAACCTTCACCACCACCTCCACCTCCACCTCCACTAACCTCCACCACCACCAACCTCCTCAAATTCCACTAACACCACCACCTAAACCTCCACTAACCTCCACCACCACCACCACCTCCACCTCGTCCTCCTCCACCACACCACCTCCACTTCCTCCACCACAATTACAATCACATCACTTTGAATTGAAATTAATTAAATATGAATGAATTTAAGAATAAATTTACAAATATTTTATAATTATTATAAATATAATATTTTATTTAAACTCTATTATACATAATGGACATCTTGATTTTTTAAATAAGTTAATTTAGTAAAATTTATTAAATGTGCATAATTTATAATTTTTTTATAAAATAAATAAATTTAATATTAATCACAATCATATGAATCACAATAAAAATTAATATATCAATTAAAAAGTTATTGAAAAATTTGACTAAAAATATTACCTATGAAAATATGAAAAACTGAAAAATGAAAAGTAAAAAATAAACATGATTTTTTGTTTTATATTTTCTATTTTGGAAAATGAAAAAATGGAAAACAAAGAAAAGGAAAAGAATACTGGAAAAGGAAAATAGAAAATGTTTTTCAAAACTAAACAAACCTTAAGAATTTCTATTCTAATCACTCACCAAACTCTCACAAGAGTTTATCAAATACAAGAATGAATTAAAGAGAATTTTGAGCTTAATTGAATGCTTGAGAATGTATGTATGAAAAATAAGTTTCTTAACCTCTAAATGATCTTCAGATGTTGTATTTATAGTTGAGCAATTCAATTATAGCGGTTGGAAACAATAATTTTGATTCCAACAAATTCAAACTTCATTTGAATGAAATTTTGACTTTTGAGCTGTAGAAACTCTGGTCCTGGTCGTGATCACACTGATCCCGATCGGAATAATAAAAAATATATTTGTTATAGTAGCTATATTTAAAGCCTGCACTTGTCTCAGTCATGACTGAATTCATCTCAGTTGGGATTACACTAGTCTCGGTTATGACATTGGCTCGGGATATGTTTTGGAAGATTTCTTCAATTTGGTGTAATTTTGGTCCCGGTCGGGACTTGCATGGTCCAGGTCGGGATCATGACTTTTAGCCAATAAATACGATCGAATCAGCCTAATCTTTCTTCATAAAAGTTGTAGGTATTTGTCTTAGACTTCCATATCACTTTAAATCACCTCAATTAGACATCATTAGCTCAAGATATTGTTGAAATACTAAGAGCTGCTCAAATTAAAATGAAAGGTGCATATGCTGATTTTAACTGAAGATTTTCAGACCCAAATAAATTTTTATTTTGACAAGTAAGATCAATTCAGAAATATTGTGATGTCTAATTTAAATGTTAAGAAGACAACTTTCTCATTATAAAACTCTAAGACTTCTAAAATCCTCTTGGAATCTCGAAGGATGATTTAGCCCAAAAGCCTGCTTAACTTCATTTTGATTTCCATGATAGTCCAAGCTTATACACACTTAAACAAATATATTAAATGCTCAAAATCAAGTTTGTTAAGATAAAAATTAGGATTGATTATTACTATAATGTTTTAATCTTCTATAATGAACAAATGTTTAAAGTTTTTTCAGAACTAGCAATTTGCAGCTACTTTTCTTCTTTTAATCTTCTATATTCACAATCTTTATAATCTAGGTTCTTAATTTTTTTTTAGGTTAAAAGGGATAGGATTTTGTTATAGCAGAAGCTAAAAGATATGAATCAAGCTCATATTGAGTTTGGCTAACAACTACGAAATCTTTGGAGGGAAGAAGGAATACGTTAACTGGGCTTGTAGTCGTGGATAGGGGAGAGCATTAGTCGGTTCGGTTGTCAAGACCTATAAACCAATCGGTTTGAAAGCTATAAATTTAGTAACCGAATTGACTGATCTAAGGTATAAAATTGAATAGTCGGTAACCGAAATAATTTGGTTTCTTCAGTTCAGTTTATCAGTTTGGGCCACTATAAGCCGGGCTTTAGAAATTAAAAGCCCACAGATTGATAGAAAAAACCATTAAATATAATATGAATAAAATTGGCCCATCTGTTTGGACATTAACATTTACAAAAAATATTAGCTCACAAATCAGACAATTAAGGCCTACTCATTCTAATTCTATAGAATATAAAGTAACAAAAAATTAAGTACAAAATAAATTGGCGTTAACATTATCTATACAAAAATTGTCTGCTGTTTACAAATATATAGCAGACAGTATACAAAATCTTATGTGCATGTAAAATGATAGCTTTGTCTAGAAAGTGAGTCTCTAAAATACAAGTCCCTGCAAATAATATACACAAAAGAATGGGAAAATGAGGCTCAGAATAGATTAGAAAACAAGACTGAAACTGTGAAACATATAAAATTAAAATGAGGCTTAGAATTTATATGTTTCAGTCAATCCAAGAATGCAGCCACATTTCTGATAGCTTAGAAAAATTAGCCACCAAAGAAACTTAAGTAAGCATTCTTGTCATAATCAAAATACATAAGGGTGGAAGCTTTCATCATTGCCTCAAAGTTGTGCACCAATTGCATTGCAATAGCTACATGGGCACCTCAATAAAGAGTCTGCACATCATGTAGGCCACGGAAATAGGCACACAACACATTCAACAACAGTGTATAACTCAATCAAGCAAAGTAGCAAACACAGATAAGCACCCAATTGCAGCAATCAAGTAAAGCAGAACAATGAAAAATAAATCAGGTAGTCATGCAGAAAAAAGGTAAAAAAAATTAAGTACTAAAATTTACTGATAAGTTATATATGTTAGGATTTGTTTAATGTATTGATTAAGTTAGAGCACACAGTTGATGTAGAAGGGCCAATGCCTGTTTGGTCAGCTAGTTCTACAAAAAAAATAACAAAAGTGTTAGTTAAAATTCATTGTAAATGAAAAAAAAAACATGATATTAAAGAAAACAAAGAAATTATACCTCTTTCAAATTTTTCCAGCTCATTAAGAGTCTGTTCAACTGATATAGGCTTCTTAGCCAATCTGAAGTACATATTAATGCCTCAACTATCTTAGGAGTTAGAGAACTCCTGAATGAATCCAAAACACGCCGATTAGTGCTAAAAGCACTTTCAGATGCCACAGTTGATATAAGGACAGCAAGCACATCACGTGCCATATTAGATAGAATAGGAAATCTGTCTGAGTTGATTTTCCACCAACGGAGGACATCAAAGGGATTATCTTCCTTCACAATTTCCTTAAATAGATATATTTCTAGTTCAAATTTTTTATTATAAAAGCTTCCACTAGAATCCATTTTATGCTTTTTGAATTTTGCTTTTAATAGAGACAAAGATTTCCCAGGCATAGGCAGATTAGAAGGGGCAGCAGCATTAGTGGGCTCTGAATTGCTTCCACCAAAAGCAGAACCATATAGGATAAAATACTCATCAAACAAGCCAGACAGATCAGATTTCACAATTGTATACAATATCAAGCCTTTATCATCACTATACGTTTGCTTGAGTGAGTATTCCATATACTCAATATTGTCCCGAGGATCCAAAATATTTGCAAGAAATATCAGAGTATTCATTTTCTCTGGGTCACCCCAGTATTTTTCAAATTTAGATTGCATTGAAAGCCCCATTGAAACAACAGAGAGATCAGATGATTTTTGCCACTCTTTCAACATATATTGCAAGTCAGAGATTTCAGAAAAAAAGGAATTAGTAGTGACATAGAGAGAACCAAAAATCTGCAAAGTCATGTCACAAAAGAGTTTCAACATTTTAACAATTTCAATGCATATTTCCAATCATCATATTCTGGTACATCTTCCTTTAAATCTGCTCTAAAGGAACGCTCTTGTTCTTCATACTTATCAAAAGCCCTCTCATACAAACAAGCAGTTTTAAGCATCAGATAAGTTAAGTTCCACCTAGTGGGAACATCAAGACACAAAGCAGACTCGGACTCAATACCAACAAATTCAGAGATTTCTTTAAGTTTTCTAAGTCTTATAGGTGAATTTCTTATGTACCTCACAACTTCGCTAATTTTTTTAACAGACTTAAAAGATTCTTTCAAGCCATCATTCACAACAAGATTCAATATATGAGATATACACCTCATATGTACAATTTTTAATCTAAAACCAGAGCAAGTTCCTCAAGACATGAGCTTCTTTTTCAAAAAATTCAGAGCAATATCATTTGAAGAAGCATTGTCAACAGTTACAACAAACACAAATTTTAATCCCCAATCAAGCAAACAATTTTTAAAAACCTTAGCTAAGTACTCTCCCCTATGAGAAGTAACAGGCACAAACGACAAAATCCTTTTTTGAAGCTTCCACTCATTATCAATAAAGTGGACAATAACACATATATAGTTGAGTCTTTGAATGGAAGTCCAAGAATTAGTTGTTATGCTTATTATAAGAGATTGGTTTTGTATAAATGATTTAAGCTTCACCCTTTCATCAAGATATATGGAGTAACAATCTCTAGAAAAAGTCCATCTAGATGGAATTTTGAACCTAGGGCAACAAGTTTCAACAAATTTTTTGAAGCCATCACCTTTGACAAATTTGGAAGGCAATTCATCAACAATAAATATATGTGCAAGTGCTTTACGGATGTCTTCTTGGTCAAAATTCCATGTGCCTATTACTCCTAACTGTGAATTTTGTGCTTTAGAATCATCAGATGCAGGTAGTAGTGTTAAAAGAGACTGCCTAATGTCTTTACTATGGGGCATTTGAGTGCAAGTCAATAAATGATTCCTAAGACTAGAAGTGCCATTTCTTTTAGTATCAGCACAAAATTTTTTACCACAATATTTTCACTCGGCAGTAGGGCCCCCTATTTCATCCTTTGTTTTATCAAAATGCAACCAACACTTAGCTCTGCCTTCCATCCCTTTTCTTTTTTTTGGCAGGCTCAGTCTGCTTCTCAGGATTAGCAGTTTATGTTTCTAGGATTGGCACATTCTGTGCTGCTTCCACCCTCAAATTATCAGTGGCAGGAATACTGCCACTATCAGGTTCCATCTAACAAAAACAAATTAGATACCAAGATGACAATATTAGTTAAACTTAGCAAATCACACGAAAAAAATATCCTAAATACATTCATTAACATAGATACCAAAACTATACAAATAATATACCTTTATGCAGAAGACTGAACCTCAGCTAGAGGGCAACCAGTTTCACAGTGAAGAATTAATGACAAAAAATATGAATAAGCTTTCACCCTTATTAATTTTGCACTCAAAATTATAGTGTCAGACTCAAAGATCAAATAATGTGTACAAAATAAACAGATTCATAAGTTCTGAATCTATTTAGCAAATAGCTTCCACCCAAGCAGTTAAGCAAAATGCTTAACTTATAATTGAAATAAAAAAATCAACCATCAATTAAACACAAAAAAATCACATTTTGTTAATTTAATAGTCTAAAATTATATGAGATCTACAAATACACACTGAATAATATAACAAAGACATTGAAAAATAATTTTTTTTTAACTATTATGATTTGCATGCAATGTATTGACAAAACAACTACACATACATAAAATAAACACAACATAATCAATTTTTTTTTAAAAAATCTTATAAAATTAAACCAGATCTACAAAGTATCGACATAAAAGTCCACAGACATCAAATTAAACACAAGAATATCATTTTTTTGTTAAGTCTTATAAATTAAACCAGATCTACAAAAACGAACCCAAAAATATAAATCAAAACATAATTTTTTTTATAAACATAAATATTTAATTTTTTGAATATAAATCACCAAAATAATCATGTTATATGCACATATATATCAACAAAAATTAAAGACTTTACCATAATTAGATCCTGTCACATGAATGATTGCAAAAAATATTTCACAATGAGATCTCATGGTTATCGACACTCATAGTGCAAAAAAAGATAAAAAAACCATTGAATAATTGAAGCTTCCACCAAATCCATTAATTTATGTCACTCATTTCACTATAATCTAGAGTTACAGAGAAGAAAAGAAGAACTTACATCCAGAGCAAGTGTTAATTGAAGAAAATATGAAGAAATAGTCGAAGAAACAGGGGGGCCAACACTATTTTTGGGTTCTAGAAGGGAGAAGAGAAGAGGAGACTCGAGAGAGAAGAAGAGGTGGGAGGTAACAAGTAAAGGAGGAATGAATTAGGGTTAGATTTTTTTAGGAATAATGAGTTTATATTGTAGGGTATTATTAGGGTTAGGGTGAACCGACACCTTTTTGTGTGTGTGTGTGTATATATATATATATAATTAGAAATTTCGGTTTTAAGATGGTAAAATATAAAATCGAACCAATTTTCAAAAATCGGAATTCTCTTACTTATGAACCGAACCGACCGAATGACTTATCACCAATTGAGCCGATTAAGTAAATCGGTTTGATAAATTCGGTTCGGCCGGTTCTTGCTCTCCGTTAGTCGTAGACAGTACCTATCTTCTGATGATGACTTCTTTAGGCACCCTATTGTTAAAAGCTACTTCAAAAACCATATAAAGGCAACAATTCTTGCTTAGTTTTCCTTTTCCTTTTCCTTTTTTTGGTTTTTGTTTCTTTCTTTGCTTTAATACATATTTACGATGGATTGTTTATTGTATGTTTGCATTTATCTTTCTTTTTCATCAATTTTATTACTTTAGCAAATTTTATGAACATAATTGCTATAGGTTTCTCTAATTTTGTGCACTTAAGAGGGGAAAAAAAGAAAAGGAAGCAGAAACAAGTATAGAGCATGCATCTTACTCTGTTTTTTAGGCTGCGACCTATGTATTAATGCGGTCATTGACTCAACAAGTGTTTAGGTGTGTTTTGGGCATATTCTGCGTGACTAGAATGGTATTGTGTAGGTTTGTAAATCTTATGTTCGGTCTGGCTAGTTTTCAACTCATATAGCCGAAGGTTTATGTTTAAAGAGGCCCTTAGTTGGTTGCTTACTTAAGGCTATTCAAATGTTGTGATTGAATCTGATTCTAAAATGGTTGTTGATGCTGTTAATGGCTTCTCTTTGGATGTTTCAAAGTTTGGGGTCATTATTCGGTCTTGTAAACAATTGTTGGCTCAGAGTTCGTTTGGTTCCATCTTTCTTGGAGCCTTTTGTTTTGAAGGACTTGATGTAATTTCATATTTTAATAAAGTTTTACCTTTTTCTTAAAAAAAAAGGATGGGTGAACATTTTGAAGACTTAGCTAAGATGATGTGGTAGTAGGTCCTGCTCAGGAGGAGGTTATATAGTCCACGTCAGCTTCAATTTTGACTAAATCTCAATTGTGCTGTAATTGCTACAAATAATTCAAATTGGGTTAGTTTTGCCAACCTTTATAAGTCGGTATATAATTGCAATAAGTCGAAAAGGTTGTGATTTTTTTGCACCAATATGCCTTTATAGATATAGGTTTTTCGGTAATCTATAACACTATTATACTAGAATTCACTCCCGGGGTCCTTCTTCATCTATTTTTGGTGAGTAGATATTCAGCTACTGCTTATCAAAGAATCTACTTGAAGAACCCTTCGTTTAGGTTTATACCACTGCTAGCTAGGCTAGCTCCCCGCCCTTACATCCATGGTTGTACTCTTTAGGGATGTTGACATAAATGCCCAAAAAAAAGACCATTTATATGACATTACCCCATGTTATTAATAAATTACATGCGTGCCCTTTTTTGTGTCTTCTTCTTCTTTGCATTTTTTTTCCATAATTACTTCTCTGAGTTTTTTTTCTTACTTTTTCTTTACACTTGGCTTTTTTCGTTTCTCCACCCATCATCATTCTCCTCCATCTTCTTCTTTCTCATCAAGTTTTGCAAAAAGGACAACAATTTCTATGGTGATTATTTTTGCTTCTTCTCTCTTCAATTCCTTTTCCTTTCTTTTCTTTACTTCTCGTTTACCATAGAAGAAGTGAAAGAGAAAAGAAGTGAAGGAAAGAGAAGAAAACCTATAAATTCTTTTAATTCTAATTATTTTTTATTTGGGTTTGAAGAGAAGAAGATGATGGTGGCTAGCAGTTTCGATCTGTGGCAAAAATATGCTTCAAGAATCTGCTAACATCTACCAACTTATTTCAATCTTATGGATTTTCTTTAGTTTCTCATAGCATATGTGTTCTTTACTTCATTTTTGGATTTTGGCTTTTTTTTGTCAGTTTTATTTAATTTCTTGTATCAATCAAATTTTAAAAATATTACAGTGTATTTCTCGGGTGTTTTTGCTTGTGGGTATTGAAGCTTCAACACTGTTACTACCGATTGTGTTTGTGTTTGTGCTTGATTTGATTGCTTTTGGTCTAAATCTGATTTCTTTTGGTCTTTTTTCTTCATTAAAATCGAGTTGTAGAGAATTGGATAGCTCTCTGTAAGATTTGGATTGTTGATCATCAACCTATTGCAACCGGATCTCTTCATTGTCCCTTTTGCTGCCTTTCAGCTTCTTGGTTTTCCTCTTTTCTACTTCTAGGTTTTTGGGATTTTTTTGGTTATTTGTATTTTAATATCTATTAGAAAAATGAGCCTCAAATAATGTGCACAAAAGATCGATATGCACTGCGCAAGAGTTACCTCTCCATCACTTGGTTATTTAATTTTCTCTGTTTTAACTTTTGATTGATTAATTTTTTTTTCTTCAGTTTGCTGCTGAACTAATTGCATTCTTGCAAAATTGATTGATTTTGTTTACTGGGTTTTCATTAATTTTTGTATGTGAATCATATTGTAGTGTGTGTTTTGTACTTTGTTAATTTTAGTTCTTGCAAAAAAACATTAACATCAATAATGTGACTGAGTTCAAGTGGCCTTGGTGGTGGTGGTGGATTAATTGAAGTGAAATGGTGATGATGATGAGAAGTAGGTCTATGGTGGCTATGATTTTCTATTACCATTAATTCTTGAATTTAATAAAATTAAAGAAATACAAAAAGAAAGCTGGACTAAGCTGAGAGAGAAAAGAAAAGAAGATAGTGGCAGACTCAGATCGTGTCATCCACGAAAAAGCTTTAATTTGTACACAGGACTCTGGTCCCATTGCCTATTTTCTAAGTGTAATTGTGCGTGCCTAACTGTCCATGCTTTTCTATGTATTTTTTTGGATGACAAAATGAGGCCAAACACCTTTTCTATGTATAGTGTAGGTATAGTGTAATTAAGTATTGATATTGTTGTGCAAGTGTGTCCATGTGCTAGTAATTATCTTGTATTATTTTTTTTATTTTTGTACTAATTGCAACTTGCATGCAAGATTTGTATTCAATACTAATTTTTTTATTATGTAATTTATAATTTTAATTTTTCTAAATTTTTAATGAATAAATAAATTAAATTAATTAAAATTTTACCAATTTTTTATTGCCAATTTTTGTTGCACAAAAAGCATAAATAATAATAAGAAGGATACTTAAAAACAATATATAATCTAAATATTATTCATATTTTTGTGGTCGACAATGCAACTAAAGCTTACAATGTTGCATTCTAACTAATTGTATAACTACTAATGCAAAATACAAACTAGGTCAATGCTCTCTTTTTATTAAGATCATCAGTAAATTTAGAGTCTACAAAATCAACAATCCCATCCTTACTTTTTCAAAAATACAAAAATAACCTTGAAGAGCCATGTAGGTAATGAAGGATCCACTAAACTGTTTTCCAATGCTCTTTTCTTGAATTAGCCATGTATCTACTAACTAAACTTATGGCACGCGATAAATCTGGACGTGTGCAAACTATAGCATACATATAGGAACCTATTATACTAGAGTAAGGAACTTGGGACATATACTCAATCTCATCATCTAACTATGGACACAATAAAATTGAAAGCCTAAAATGTAAATCCAAAGGAGTACTTACAGGCTTACAACTATGCATATTAAACATGCGTAACACTTTTTTAATATACCCCTTCTAATTAAAATACAACGAGCCAACCTTACTATCTCTCATAATCTCCATGCGGGATCTTTTTTGTATTACCTAATTCTTTCATCTCAAATTCGACACTAAGTTGAGCTTTAACCTTTCTAATCTTTTCTCTCTCTTTAGCTGTAGGTAACATATCATCAACATAGAGAAGTTGATACACAAAGGACCCATCATAGTTCTTTTTAAAATAGACATAACTATCATAATTGCAATATATAAACCCATGAGAAATTATGAAAGTATCAAACCTCTTATACCACTGCCTTAGAGACTACTTTAACATATAAAGAGACTTTTCAACAAACATATATGGTCTTCTTTGTCAGAAACCATAAAAACCTCATGCTGCTATTTATAGATGTTCTCCTCAAGCTCTCCATGCAAGAATGTTATTTTCATATCCAATTGCTTGAGTTTAAGATCATGCATAGCAACAAGACTTAGCAAAGCTCAAATTGAGTTATGCTTTACAATATGAGAAAACACATCGGTAAAGTCAACACCAAGTATTTGATTATAGCCTTTAACAAAAAAGCCTAGCCTTGTGTCTTGCTACATCAATGTTGGATATGCCTGTATTTCTCTTAAACACCCATTTGCACTGAATAGCTTTCTTGCCTATGGATAATTTCACCAAAATCCATGTGTCATTCTTGTGTAAAGATTCTATCTCCTCATGCTTAACAATCACTTACTTTTCTAAATCCACATAACTGACTTCCTCTTTATAGCTAGATGGTTCCTCGCTAACTTCAATATCTTCAACCACATTCAATGCATAAGCCACCATATCTACTTTAGTGTATCTTTGTAGTGGTTTAATGTTCCTAATAGTTCTATCCCTCGCAATAGAGTATTGAGGTGTGGCAGCTTTATCATTATTGGGCACCTCTGAACTCTCGACTGATGTAGCCTTTGGTGTAGATTCTATCTAATATGAAACTCCACCTTTATGTCTGTATTTTAATGTTGCACAAAATCATCATAAGTTTCTCTTGAAGATGAATTACATAATATAGAAGTTTCATAAAAGATTACATTATGACTAATAATAACCTTTCTTAACTCATGATACCAAAGCTTATAACTCTTAACACCAGACATATACCTAAGTAAGACATACTTTTTAGGCCTAGGTTCCAATTTACCATTATCAACATGAGCATAGGTAGGAAAACTTAATATTTTCAAGTCAATATAATTAGCAGGTGTATCAGACTATACTTTTTTGGAATTTTCTTATCAATCATCATCGAGGGAGAAAGTTAACAAGAAAATAAGTTGTAACAACAACTTCAGCCCAAAATGACTTCGTAACTCAAAATTTAAGAGCAAGTACCAGACTTTTTCCATTAATGTCCTATTCATACGTTCAACCACACTATTCTTCTACGGAGTACCTAGAATTGTCAAATGTCTAACAATCCCTTCAGACTTAAAAAACTAGTTAAACTCATTTGAACAAAAATCCAAACCATTATCAGTATGGAGATGTTTCACATATTTCTTAATTATGGTCTTACACTGCTTGAAAGTAGCAAACACCTCACTCTTACACTTCAAAAAGAACACCCAAACTTTCCTCGAGAAATTATCAATGACCGTCAATATATAAATTACACCACCTTTAGTAGGAACCTGGGTGTGATCGTTGGCGGAACATGATCAATATGTTTATAGGATTGGGGCACACAGGCAAATGGTGACCATTTACCGGTTTCCATTGTTATTATTTGTGGGAGGGTCTGCCTGAATAGGCCTTGTAGATTAGAGTTGCCACCCAACTTGAATCGGGAGGAAATGAATTAAAAATTCACTTCCTTAACCAGAGAATCCGGGTTTGGGGGGGTAGGAGTTACTATCCTGTTTCTTATTATACATCATGTTTATTTATTCACTACTTCACCCTAGTTTCGATTTAAAGATGATTGTTACGACACTCAATCATTAGTTAGTTTAAATTGGAAATAAAGTACGAGATAGTTGAATTGACGAGCATACATCGCAAAATGAATAAGTAAATAAGCAAACAAATAAGCAGGTAAGTATATAGCACGTAGCACACAAGCAAGCAAGAAATAATCAAAATAAACAAGTAAACAAGCAAAATAAAAATGGGAAAAGGGATTAAAGATTACAACCCAGGAAAAGTATCAATTCTAATATATAAATACATCCAAAATAGGAATAAAAGGGAATTGGGATTAAGGATTTCATTGCCTTGAAAAATGCATATTCTATTTATTACATTAAAATAGAAAAAATAAAATAAAATAAACCTATTCTAATAAACCTGCAAAGCAAAGGTTGGTTTTCATACACATGCAAGCACACATCACATTTAGTACAATTTAATATATTTCATTCATAATTGAAATAAAAAATAAAGGAATAATTAAGCAAATAGACAAACAAGGATGCTGATAGATGCATGATGCAAGATTTTGGAATTTGGGTATTTCGGTGTGAGGTTATCATTTTTATTATAAAAGCAAGATTTTTATGATGAAGCAAATATTAGAAAATTGAAACAGAAAAGTAGAAATAAAATGATAAAAGTGATAAAAATTTTATTTTTACCATAAAAATATGAACTTTATGATAAAAACAATAAATTTATCAAAGGAAACACTAAAAATGACAAGGATAATAAATATACAATAAAAGTAATAACAATGCAAGTGAAATAAAAAAAAAAGGATGATAAAAATATTATTTTCACCATAAAGATGGAAACTTTATGATAAGAATAATAACTTTATCAAAAGGAATAATAAAAATAATAAAAATGCAATTAATATGATAAAAATAATAAAATGGAGAATTAAAATAATTAAAGTGGTAAAAATATCATTTCTACTATAAAAATATCCACTTTAGGATAAAAATGATAATTTTACCCCAAAAATACATAAAGGTAATAAGAATCACGAGAGTGCAACAAAAATAATAAAAATACAGAAATGTTAATATAAATAAATAAAAATCCGGAATTAAATAAGTTAAAATGATAAAGATTATATTTTTACCATAAAAACATAAACTTTATGATAAAAATACCAAAAAACATAAATATAAAGAAAATAGCAAAAAATTCAATAAAAATGATAAAAATGCAGAAATAAA